>CM075855.1:12715384-12747884 GCA_037975125.1 Latrodectus hesperus
GAATAAAATTAAGAATGGTTCCGAATTTTGCACTCAGCAACACTTTTTAATTCATCGATTTCAAAATCTAAATCCGAATTAACGTAATGTTTTCAATATTGTTCTCCGGTTCTCTAGTATCAGTTCTCCGGGTACCAAAGAAGGTATTAAACAATGAATGGACTAATAGATATAATAAAAATTTATTTAATCTTGACTTTAATACACGTTTCTTATTATTTTTAGGGATGTTTTTACTGCAATGCTTAATTCCTTGATTTACATAGCTTTAAAATGGAAGAAATATTTCTTTCTAAAAATAATCATTATTTTTGTGCAACTGTTTTTTAAATACTCTAGTATATTTTTAAAATCTCAGCAAATTATACAAACATTAGAAATAAATTATATTTTACAAATAAAATATCTTCTGTACTGTTTATTAAATTGCCTACTCTTTAAAGATTATTGTAATTAAAAACAAAACTTTTTATTCATGTCTTATTTTAAAATAAAAACTGTTCTTTCAAATAATGTGTGTTTAAAGAAAAGTATCTTGAAACTTCTTGTCATATCCTCTTGAAAGTACAAAATAATGTTCTATATGTAACTATCCTAAAATTAAAATGTGTGAGAAACTTTCCTATTTCTCTATGTTTTATAAACTTATAAGAATTTAATATTTTGAAATTGTCAATTATTGTAAATAATTTAATCTAATAATAAGAATTAAAAATAATTTCATTAAAATTTTTCAAGAATTATAATAACTTTTACTGAAAAAGTTATATTCTGTGAAGTAAAGAAACCTATTTCAGTTCTTATGAGAACTGTAATTCTAATGATGTTCAACAACTGCTTCCTCAACCACAAATAGTTCCATTTGCCGAATAGCAAAAAGTATAGTAGAACTTTTTACTTCAATAACGTTGTGTTAAAAGTATTATTGAAGTCAAAAAAGAGTTCTTGTTAAATTTAGGAAATGGAAATTTTGACGCATTTCCAAATCTTATAACATAACAAAGCTTTCCATATTATTTAAAATGGTGTTCTTATAGCAATGCCATGTGAAATACAATAATCATTATGCGTGACTAAAATCGGCTTATTTAACTTCTGCTTGATTTTGGAGCCATTTTATTTGTTGAGAAATGGAAGTTGAAACACAAGTTAACTTGAATTATACGTAGTATTTTAAACCAAATTTAGAAATGCTTATATACATTTTACTAAAACATTTTAATTTAGAATAATCAAAATTTAAAAAAAACATTGAAAATGGACTTTATATTAACAGTGAAAGTAAAATTGATGGAAAATAAATATTTTTTTCTCATCTTAAATACATCTCGTATACCTTATCTAACGAAATCCAATAAACGCGTTATTAGATTTTGATGAGAACTTAACAGAATGTGATCATGCGTAATTTAGTAAAATTTTGATTGTAATACCATAGAATGCTTCTTCTGCTAACATATATGTGCAAGTATACATATTAGTACACACAAAAATGATCTGAGCAACTGTTTCTAAAAGTATCTTCAAGGTGCCCGCTATTATAAAGTTTATAAGTATATATAATATCGGAGGCAATATAAAATTATATACCTCATATTTTATATGTCAGTAGATTTTGCATTAATATAATGCTCACATTTCGATTTCTATAAAAAAAACTAATTATTTTTCAAAAATTTCTTCATTTCAAATCATAAAGCTTACAGTTTTTTTCCTATAAGATTTATTGAATAATTAGATTTTTTTTAATGAATATTAAATCAGGTAAAAGAATTTCCGCTTACAAAAAATATATTTCCCAGAAGAAAAAATAAAAAGTTTTTACCTCTGAAGTAATATATATATATATATATATATATATATATATATATATATATATATATATATATATATATATATATATATATATATATATTATATATATAAACAGAAAGAGAGATGAAGAGCATAACAATATGTGTACACAACGAAAAAATAACGTTTGTAAAAAATTTTTGTTTAAACTACTTTTTTCTTACAGCTAATTTTTAAATGCTCTTAATATAAAATTTAAAACATTCTTTAATATATGATTAAATTAATGGCTATTGGACAAACAATATTTTTTTATAAATTTACTTTAGAAAGAAGAAACACATCTCTGAAATAAACAACTTTTAAGTATTAAACAAAATTTGTTTGCCAATTTTCGATTTTTTATCATCTTTCATAATTTTTTTATCGGAATATTTTTCCTCCTCTGTTAATAATTAGCTTATATATATATATATATATATATATATATAACCAATGACTATTGTATTTAGACTATGAAGACTTGACTGACCAGTTTGTTTCATCGCAACCTTGAAACCATGCCTCCAAGTCAAAAAGTAAAAAAAAAGAAAATATCACTTCAAACAATACATAAAAATGCGACAAGGGCTTTGGGACTGAATGCAATCACTTATTGCTCTGAATTGTCTTCTGTCCTTCAAACTGTTTGTTTTCTAGATATATCTAGCGTGCAATAGATGTTCTAGATGAAAATGATACGATTATATTTCAAAAATGGGAACCATTTAGCTTAAAATATAATTAAAAAAGAATTGATTGGATAATAAATCTTGCCACAATCTTAAAGATAATCTCTCTGTTCAACAAACTAGATGTTTCTAAATTTTTTCATATCAAAATCACTTTATATATATGTGTATATATATATAATTTTGGGGAGAAATTCCCGGCATTAAAAGAAAACATTCATTTATTGTAACAATTCATGGTCAAATATAATATAAACGTTATATCTCAAGTCAATATTAATAAAAATATATTTTCATTTACTTTTAATTAAATATAGCTTTAATTTCCCAGAACATTCTTAAAATGTTTTCTCTTAAAATGAAATAATGTCAATTTAAAAATGATTGATTACATGTTTAGTGAAAGACATATTATGTCCATTTTTATATGCTACGTAAATAATTAAAGATGTATTGCCAGATAACGCTACGAAATTATACCACATTATCCTCAGAAAATCAATCACTTCAGTTTTAACAATGCATGATAATTATATTTTTTACAATAAAAAATTATCAACATTTTTAAAAATCTTTCTATGTGCTTTTTTAATTAAATTAATTAAAGAGCAAAAATTATTTTTTAATTTTTTTCTTTAACTTATTATTTCGTTAATTTTTATACTTCTATAATTTTACTGATTCCCACGTGTAAAAGCAAAGAAACTTAGCAGTTTTAAAATAAAAATACGAATCTTTAAATTAAAAGGTGAACTAATAAATATAACAAATTAATTATTTTTTAGTAATCAGAAACCTTATTAACTATCCCCATAAAAAGTGCTAAATGCGGAATGAATTTGAAAACTTTTACCGAAAAAGAAAAAGAAAAAATTTCTGAAAAACTCAAAATTGCCTTTGAAAGATTTGAATATTTCTTGCCTTCTTTTGAGGACGCATGTCTCCTTTCACCCTCTACAATAAAACCTGAAATCTTATATTTTGTAATAGACGGTTTTTCTTATATTGGAAAGATATTATTTTTAAGAAAACAGACAAAATTGGAAAATGATGAAAAAATTTAAAAACTTGAAAAATCACTTAAATTTGAAAAATTTGAAACAATAATTGCAAGATGAGGATTATGCACAACTTGAAATATTTTCTATATTAAAATTTTATGAAAGTATAGGATAAATTAGTTATATTTAAAATTACGCCATAAACATTATCATAAAATAAAAGATAAATTTTTTTTATCATTAACTGATCCTATTTCTCGATAATATTTTTTTTCATTTAGGAATATTGCTATGAATTCCCTTAATATTAATATATAAGGCTTAAATTTTTAATATTAAAAGATATTGGTCAAAATGCCTTTATTTACAAAGATGCAAACATATTTTGAACACTAAAGTTTAATAATTTTAACCAGCCAAATCCCCTATTGCATACAATAAAATCAAACATTATTTGCTTAAAATCTGTTTATAGAAATAAAAGAGTGCTTTCAGTTAAAGAATGCTTTGAACAAATTACTTCAATGAATTGAATTTGTGTAATAACTTAACTTATAAACCCATTCAGAATGACGTATTATTACTGTGGTGTACACTTCATTCCTTGCTTCGAAAGTCTAAAAATAGACTGAAAAAGAGTTCAGTGTTTTTACACCTGTTAAAATTCCTCGCAACCTTTGGGTTAAAAACTTAATGAACGCATATTTAAATACTTCCTTGTACACGAGAGGAGCTCCGCAGGGCACCGCCTAACACATTTCAGCCCATTCGTCCGGAAAAGTGTTGCTTCTCTACTGTCTGACAAGGAGCATCCCACTAGCCTTATGTTATATTTCCTGGTAATGAATCTTTAATTTTCTTAAATTGCATTCATAACAAATAAAAGTAATCCATGTCATAATTCACGTCTTCATTCTTCCTTTGTAAATAAAACACCACGAAATTTATGTAGGGTTATAAAAAGTACATTTCAAGGAAAGTATTTTTTTAATCCATGTGAGATGGTCGATATTTTTTATAAAATTAATCTTGAGTTTGATATATCAATTTCTATTTTGCGATGTATTTAGAGCTCAAAAATGAAAACATTTAAAAATAAATATAATACTTAAAATGAATTATGATCCTAAATAAATTAATATTCTCAAATTTTTTTTAAAAAAATTCCTTATAATTGTTTAAATAAATCTTGATTTTTTTCCATTTTTAACAGATATACTTCAGTTATTTTGTAATTCTACATCTTCACATTTACAACTTATTTGTGTTTTCTTTTTACCTTCGTTATTACTTAAACTGAATATTCACCAAAAATTTCCTTTTGTTGAACTTTGTAAATCATGGGCATCTTTATGCACATGTGTTTATATTAGGAAATTACAGATATTCAATTGTGTAATTGTTTGCTTAGTTCTTTTAAAATATAGTTCTTTCTGCTTAGTATTTTTTCATAAAAAAATAATTTTTATAAGGTTAATTTTACATAAATTTAATATTTTATGAAATATATGAAATCTTATTTTTAAAGAATAATGTCGTTTGAAATAGCTTTAAATCATACATAGTGTTTTATAGAAGTCAAATCCTCAAGTTTTCCTCTGTGGGGTTTGTAGATTTCCTTTCTAAATCTATGTATATCAGATTACATTGCGCTTTGATAAGAATATTCTTAACTTTCCCTTATTTTATGTTATTAGGATATTTTTCTTTTTAAGTAAAATTTTGCGCATTAAAATTAATTAGTCTCCAAATTAAAATATTTTTATGAACAATAATGATAAAAGGGATGTATTTACATTAGAAAAAATTTTTTACAGATAAATGGAGATCAGTTATAATTATTCATTTGGCATACATAATTGCGGTTCTATAAATTAATTTATTATATGTTTTTAAAAAAAAGTCTATGAGTTTTGTGGAAAATGTTTCAAGTAAGCATTTGTTATTTTGCAACAATGAACTTAATTAATTTTATTCGAAAACATTATAATCACATTTTATTTTAAATTGAAGATGACACATTAAATTTTTTCTTATGTAAATTCGATCCATATCTTAAGAAGCTTTTTATTTTTTAGGACTCTTGATTATTTTACTCCAAAAAAGTATGATAAAAGGATAATAATACTGAATATTTTCCCTCCGTTCTTTATTTTTTATTAAAATTTCATACGCTACTAATACGATCATATAAAAATATAATATTCAAACATACTGCTAAATTTATTCAAAATTAATAAAGAAAAAATACAGAATCAAAAAAATTTTTAATCCCATACGCTTACCTGATTAAATTAAAATTTTCTGTTTAGTAAAACAATACTGGAGATACTGGAACCGTCTGCTCGAATCATTTTCACTTAGAATAAAATTTGACATAAAATTAATTATCGGGGCAAATCAAAAGTTTATTTTAACGGAGAATAGAAGTTATATACCATTTTTATAATATGTAGATACATATTTCATCTAATCAATATTGATATATGAATTTGAGTGATAAGCCGATTTTTTCACTTTAATGAGTCTTTGATTAATGTTACGTTTAACCTGTCAACGAGTAATTCTTTAATGTCAGAGTAATTAAAACCTTCCTTTCCTCAATAACCTATTATAAATATATGAATAACATGATCACACATTTCTGTTCATAAATATATATATATATAATATAAATATATATAAATATATATATATATATATATATATATATATATATATATATATATATATATATATATATATATATATATATATATATATATATTAAATAGTTATTCGAATAGATAATAAAGAGATTTGAATATATAATCAGTGTTCTCTGAAACTCAATTATATGTGATGAAAAAAAAGATGCTTATAATAGAAATTTTAAAAAAAATCTGTCCAATAAACATACTTTTCCAGAGGAATATTTTACTCAAAATTGATTTATATTCTATACTCACATAAAACCATGTAAAAAAATTATGTTCCCTTAATTTTACGTACTTATTCAATACGTTTTCCTTCTAACTCATTGTGCTTACTATACTAGCATGAAATAAGGCTAAGAGAAAGTTCTTCATTAAAAGGAAATATTTAAGATTAACATTCTGGTTTGGATTGCACTCGTCGTCCTTGTCCCCTCACCCAATCAAGTTTGCGCAAGTCAAGGTCAGTCATTTCTAAGCCCATGGGTTCTGGAAGATCGACACTTGGGCCAAATCAAAGCAACAGAGTCGAATCCTTGGTTTGAAGCGAAAGCTGTCACAAAGACAAATAGAGTAGGAAAAAGGTTCACATTTTGAAGTTTGAAATGCATTCTATAGCAAGTGCCTGTGTAGAGAAAAGCTGTGAATCCGAAGAAGACAGCTCACGTAAGTACTGCTCTTAACAATGGTAACAATTTTGACACTATAATATCTATCATAATGGGCTGGAGAAGTAATTGACATTCCCCAATTCTAAGATATACATTTATCGTCCATTTGAAAATAATAAAATTCGCATTGTCCTAATGATTTAGATTATGTCTTTCAATTATTAAATTTGCATTTCAACAATTTAAATATATCGATATTGAATCTTTAAAAATGAAAAGCAATAAAACGCTAAAAGTCCTTTTTTTAATCAAAATAGGCTATACACGCGTGTATTTAACTATTTACAGACTTTTTGAGTATAATCTTTCGCAAATTACACGTCAAACTGCAGGATCTTAACAGAAGCAAAATTTGCTTCTCATGTTAAATTAAAAAAGTATTTAAATTAAACCAAAGTTACTAAAAAATGTTAAAAATTACAAAAAGAATAACATTTTTTGACGAAAATTATGCTTCATTACCTTAATTCAACGAAAGCAGTTTTATGTATAGAAAAAAACTATATTCAGTATATTTTTCGGAATTTATTTTTATAAATTTTATTTCAGTTTACGTAAAACGCATTATAATAATCAAATATACTGCTGTAAATTGATTCATAAAGCTTAGAATAAGTTGCAATTAGAAGTTAAAATATGTTAGAAATTTAGAATAAGTTAAATGTCGGTTTTCTAATTTTAATAATATTCAATTATACTATAAATTTCGCATTATGAAAAATTATCATCTCTTATTCAACATCAAATGAATGCACAATTTTTCAATAGTTTTAAAAAATGTTAAATTTCCTCGAAATTTTAGGTATACAATTAATTTTTAAAGAATAATACACTATCTTCATTAAAATTTCTATGATTGTTTTCATTAATTCTCTAGTTTTTATAAAGTTATTTCAAAATTTATGATATTAAGTTACATTTTATTATTAATAATTATATTCTCTTTCAAAAATTATTATTGATTGTTTCTCAACGTTTCTTAAACTTTAGAATAAACAAATGTGATGAAAGATGTCACAAAGTTAAAAATAACTGCGATGATATTGGGTAACATTAAAATTTACAGTAAAAAATATAAATTTCTTTGATAAAAATTAATTTGATTTTTAATCTTATCGTTATTAATATCTATTGTTATAAAGCAACACTCACAGAATCATTATAAATAATAAGTAAAAAAATGACAGCATTTTAATTACATATCTTATCAATAGAAAAAAAAATTACTTGAAACATCTATTTAATATTACCTTGAAGAAATTAAATTTAATTGTTTAAAAGATAATTCTCTCTTTGTATAACTGAACTGAAAATATTTTTAGAAGTTATGGTATTATCAATTTTCTCAGATAAATATAGAGTAAAAAATGGCAAATTTTGTAGTAAAAGTAAAAATACTTATATATTTAGCATTAGTGTCATATATACCAATCATTCGTCCTAAATGAAAAATTAAGTAAAAAGAGCACACTTTTATATTTGTGTTTCTCAATTGTGTTTTTCGCTTGATAAATATATAGAAAGCTTTCTAATTTTATTAATCAACAAAAAAAAGTATTGTTGTAATTAGATTTACTTAGTTATTATTAAGAATCGATTAATAATTAGTGCTCAGAACTAAATTGTATTTAACAGCATAAATTTAATCAAAGAAGTGGCATTATACAAAAATATAACTAGTAATCGAAACACATTATAATAAATGCAATAACTTATTGTTAACATTATGAATTCATTTATATTATGAGTTTAAATATCATTAGGTGAGCAAAAAAAAGCTTGCATTCACGCATACACACATATATATAGGTTTACTTTTGCGAATGTCATAATTTAACAACATTTAGTTAGCATTGTTATTCGAAAATTGGATTTTTGATTCATGCGATTAATGAGAAAAGGAATTTTATAAGCGTTAACTTGCTTATAAATATGAGATGATAATCAATAGTTTCGCTATGTTTTATAAAAGTTAAATAAATTTTTTTATTTTTCTTAAGTTTACTCAAATTTAAATTCATTTTTAAAATTTTTAATCCATTCTATTGTTAAAGATTTTTTTAATAAGCAAATATTCGATTTTTGGTTATTCAATTTTTTGAAGTATGCAGTCGCGCCATCTTTCGATGAGTTCAGGAAATATATGAAAATAAGAAAATGACAGGTAGTTTTGTAGTGCTATCATATTATTAAAAACATTTGTTTTGCGAAACACTCTTTCACTTAAAAAGAAAATCTTTATTGATATTAAAATAAAAGTAAACAGAATTTAAGGAAACTATAATTATTAGAAAAAGAAAAATTGAAAAAGAGAAATTATTTAAAGAATAATTGAGGAAATAAAAAGCAGAGAAAAATTAAATTTACTTACATGATTTTATTTTCATATAATTCTATTATATACATTCAATAAACAAAAAACACTTTCAGAAATTACGATTAATCAATATTTATAATGAAATCAATTTTTAACACCAAAGATTGTAATTAAATTTTTTTTCTTTTTACGTTTAATCATGTATTAATTTTTTTGTCACTTCAAAAAGAGTAAGTTCCATTTCAACCAAAATTTAATAACTTCTCCCGATTCTCTTGCAAAAGCTTTTTTAAACTGATCAGTTTTTTCTGACTTTCATGTATCGCTTTTTTCCTGTAATTTTAAGTTTGCTTTAAAATATTCTTGTAATTTTATTTAATAAAAAATTTTTTCAGTTTAGATACTCTTATGAAATTGTTTTTTCATAATTACTTTTTATGTAAATTCTGCTTATTTGAACTTCTTTTCTAACAAAACTGTTCTTTAATTTTAAAGGAACTAAAGTGTTTATGTTTTCTATATGAACCCATAACAAAATCATAAATAAATTTAAATTAGAGAAGCAAGGGAACAAATTTAAATCATTCGGTATTGCAAATAAAAAAAACTTACATTTATCATCATAGTAATACCTTATTTAGATTTAATCTTTAAATAAAGAATTACTATGATGATTATATATATATATATGACGAATCTTAGTTTGCTTTTGTTAGGTAGGGGAGTACTCGTTGTTGAAAGTACGGCATGATCATACGGAGTTATTTTTTGTTATTTATATAGAAATGAATCTTTGTATAATTGTGTTTTTTTCATGAAACCTTTGCCCATTGTTTTCATTTTTAGATATGCATTCA
The DNA here is from genome assembly GCA_037975125.1 of Latrodectus hesperus. NCBI lineage: Eukaryota > Metazoa > Arthropoda > Arachnida > Araneae > Theridiidae > Latrodectus > Latrodectus hesperus. Next base: position 12,725,449 of record CM075855.1, read on the forward strand.
AATAGTTTGAGATTATTTAACTTCAGTAACGTTTCCTGTTCCTCAGGTGCGAATTTCAACCTCTTTCGTACACCCCCTATTGCGTGCTTAATGGGTACTCGCTTTCTGCTCTGCGTCAGATTAATGTAAGTTTCCTCATCACTCATTTCCTCCACTTCATAATTTATGGGCAAATAAATTTGACTGCTGTCGTCCTTTCCAGTCACATTAATTATTGCTTCATCTTCCTTTAAAACGGTCAAATCTTTCCTGATATTGCTATTGAACCAATGAGTATTTTGTTCGCTCGTTTTCTGAACAACTGCAACGTTCATTGAAAATTCGCTTTTCTCATTTGAATGACTCAAGCTCTTTTCTGCCATTATTGGTCCTTCACTCTTGTCTATGGTGTTTTCGTCAATTTCAGAAATTTTCGACACATCATCGGCTTTATCAATCGTTTCCGTATTGATGAAACTGAGAGCTAACGACGCGTTTTCAAATAGCTGCTTTTCTCCTAATTTTGTTAGCTTTCCCGATTCTTTTAAGAAATTCAACATGTCTAGGGCGGCTTTTCTTTTCGATATACGCTTGTTCTGGTCTCTCCCGGAAGAGTTCACATTTTGGACTTCACACAGAGTCAGGTAAAAAAGTCCTTGAGGCATGCTCACTTCTTCGGTCCTATAGTAGGGCAGATGCCATCCCTTCTTCACGCAGATCTCTTGCAAGGCACTGACTGGATTCTGCGATATTTTGTGTTGCATCAAGGGTAATGAAAACAGTTTTTCAGTATCCTGTGCTTTTTTCGGTTTTTTGTGGGATTGCCATCTTACTCGAAAATTCATATCTTGAGGCTTAATGGTTTGAAATGCATTTTGGCTCTTATAATATTGTACCGTACGGTAAGTGTTTGTTATAAAAACATGATTGCTCTGACTTATGTGTGTGAAAGATGTCTTGAATTTTGAATTTTCACTGTGAAAATATTTCGTCCATGTATTGCAACTACTTTTGTCAATCATACTCCGAGCATCCTAGAAAAATAAATCTATATGAAGGTACTGAATCTACAAAAAGTAAATATATTAATTAGTAAAAATTATTTAAATTTAAACAAATGTGATGATTCGTAAGATACTTTAAGAAAGGAAGAGCAAAATACTCATGAAAATATTTATTTTTTCTTCATTTTAAAATTTATTTTTCTTATTTTCAATATTCAGGAAGATTAAATCATTAGTCAAATTTAAATGCTTCACTTCACTATTTCGAAAGAAAAAATATTTTTCATTGAAAACACTTTTATGGAAAGTTTGGCAACTTTTATTCAATGCTTACAATTTCAAAATATTGATGCGGTTACTTATATTATTTTTCAAGTCGAAAAAAATCCAGGGCTCATCTTAAATCTTCTCTCTCTCTGTTGGAAAATACAATTAACTTATCTTATTGTGTTTCTTAATTATTATCATAAAAAGAAGTATCACTAATGCTATTTTACACATTAATCGTACAAGGGCTTTTCCAAGATTTGAGTTCAGTTTGTCGGGACAATAAAAATTGCTTATTACAAAATTCTCCGTGAGTCCAGAGGCATTGAGATATCATGTGACTTTTTTCCTCATTCCAATCTTCATCCGCAAAAATATACAACGGATCCTTTGTAAAAATATAAATATTGTCCACTTGATTATTGTACTTAACTCGTCCAGTTGATGAGAGAGTGCAATTAATGTGACGAACGCTTCATCTTTTTTCTTTACTCTCAATGCAGATGCTGTTGATTGAACAGTCAAAGTGCTAGTTAAAAAAAATTTTTATTTTCCCTGCGAAGAGAGAGAATTTGAAAGAGCAATATTTTGTTTCTTCTATTTATAGCAAAGATAAGTTCGAATGCATAATATTAATTTTGAAATCCAGTATAATGTTTTAATAAGCTTGAGTATAGTATGTGAAATAAATTGGTATGTTAGTAAATAAACTGAATATTTTTTATAAAACTATTTTCTTTAAAAAAATCTATGTTTAACACAATATCTAAACTTATATATAGTGGAGAAATATTTCAACTAGAAAAAAAATTGTTTTTTCTTATCAAATATAAGTGGTTCTTATTCAAATTAAAATTTTTGCAAGAATTGAAAGCTATAAAATTCGCTCTCTCGTTAACCATATAAAAAATCCAGTTTCCGAATATCATTGCGAACTAAATATTGTTGAATTACGACACTCACGAAAATAGATGATTTATATATTTAGGCTTCTTCTTTTTTAAAAAAAAAGATGCCAAATTTCCTAGAAAATTTACTGGCCAAATTCAACATTCCAAAACATCTGGGTAAAAATGGGGTTAAAATAGCCTGAACTCTTCCACCACGATAATTACATTTTACTCTTCGTCTAATTAACAATATGATGAATTTTGTAACATATTAAAACATAAAAAGAAAGTTGCAAACATTTGATAATTAATGCAAAATGTGCTCTAAATACTTATGAGTTATTTTTAAACAAATCGTTGCTGATTTTTCTTTTTTCATTTTACACACTGAAGTCAATCATCGTGAGCCGCCTCTGCATGTTTCAAAATATTATATTTTGCTGATTAAAATATTGAACAGTCTGCTTCAAAATATTTCGTGTTAAATTGTTTCATAAATTTAAAATAGTTCAACGCTTTTAATTTAAAATAGTTCCGTTAAAAGACGAATAATTTTTATATCGTCAACATGCATCACCAAAACCAGATTAATATTAAACCTATTTTAAATTTTCTGGGTGAAAAGAATCTAGTACAATTTTTATGAAGTGTTTCACTTTTTTAATATAATTGATGAAAAAATTAAGAATAATTATTTTGATGAATAAAATTTGTTACTATACTAAAAACGTAATAGAAAATTGTAAAAAAATAAATTTAAGGATTATATACTTAAGCTATATTACACTCAAATTCAAGTCATTCCCAGTTTTTCCCACTCTTTTCCATTCGAAGATAAAATTTTCCTTTTTATGTGCACGTACCCTCCATTATCTTAAAATCACTTTCTTTCCTTTAATACATGTTTGTTGTGTTGTATGAAAAAAATGCCTGTCAACCAGTATCTTTCTATCAATCATGCGGATATCGAGAAATGTGCTAAAAAATCCTTCCAAAATAAATTGTCCTTAATTCTTTCGCAGTAACCTTAGTGAATAATGTCTGAATAATGTTACCAAAAATTTCAATTTGCGCAAAGTTGCTTTCTATTTCACATATTCCCTATGAGGAAATTCTATTCATAGTGTTCAGTAAAAATTTAATCAAAATGATTGATTAGGCATTAAAATCATTTCAAATAATACAGAAAGAAAGAAAACTGAAAAGTGACTTACCTGAAAAAAAAAATGTTAGTTCTGTAATGCGAAGAAAAGAAAGAATATATAACCAGCAAATTAAATTATTGATAAATTTTCGCCACGCTATTGCCAACAAACATAGTCCTTTGATGCAAGAGAACGATGGAATTCTCCTCATTGCCAAAACAAATCAAAGGAGAACTTAGAGTTGTTGGTCTAAGAAAATGAAAACTAAGAGGGGACAATGTATTAAGATAATACAAAAATAGTAATGTTTGTCAAACTCGTGGCACAGATTCTGAAAAAGAAAATTCAAATCGCTTCTGAGGTTGAATTAAATTGTTTGATTTAGTCTTTTCATGTATCGCCATTGCATAAAGAAACATTGCATCTATAAAGTACATTTCTATCACACAATCACACATCACCATTAAAAGATACTTTCTTGAAAAATTTCTTTGGCATAGATTCTAACGAAATAAAATAATTCGAAAATAAATTGTATATTAATATAAAGAAAGGAAACAATCACAATATCAGTACTATAAGCCTTATTATTTGCCAACGAAAAATTAAAATTCACTTAATATATAATACACAATAAATTTATCTTGAGTATTGTAAATATTGTAAAAAATAGTTTTAATATTTGATTTTAAAAATCTATGAAATAAAATCATTCTTTTAATTTAAAAAAAAGTACAAAACATAAGGATCTTGCTAAAAGGTTAAAAATTTTGTTTCATCATAATATAATAAGGTATAAATCAATTTAATGCCGCAAAATATCGGAGGGAAGAGGATGGATACCTTTAAAATTTAAAATTCGCCATCGTTATATTATCTGTTTATTTATTTACATTTTAAGGCACTGAAACTTTGAGCCATTTCATGAAATGAGGAATCTTAGAAATTGCATTTTAAGGCACAGAAATATAAATGGAACCAAGAATCTTCAAAAATAACATTTTTATTCCAATCAAGAGTAGTGTATGAAGAACTAATAGATTCTAATAAAATTGATTTGAAGATGATATTTTTGTATCAAATTCATTTTGTTTTAAAATTCAAAATAAGGTATGCAGAGAATTGAAATATTATTATTAAAATTTTTGACATTTTATTTTTGACGCAAAAACTGATAAAAGCATTTTAGAGAATATAAGTTTTTCAAAACTTTATTCAATGTATATTATGAGTTTGACTGGTCTATCATTCCAAAGTCATTTTTGGTATATATGGGTGTTAATTCCTCCGATTATCTACAATTTGAAATGATCATCTAATCACTCGAAACACCTGTGCTCGGAAAGAGAGCTATTAAATTGAGTTTTATATTGTAAGGAAATTGCTAAATTATTATTAATTTAAAGAAAATTATTGTAAATATTCCTCTGATAATAAAACTAAAAAAAAAATTATATTTTAACGAAATGATACAAAACACTTATATCCATAGTTAACATGCAATGAAATGCCATAATTTAAAGTATAGGGTAATAAGCTAAAGAAGAAATTTTCATATGTGCGTCAACGTTTATGACGTCTTAAAACGAAAAAAAATTATATACGAGTAGAAATCATTTTTTCGCTGTAGCTTTAACTTTCTTATGATTTAGCTTTGAAATGCAATTACTCAGAAATTGAGAGAGTTTGATCTGAAAATATCACGACTTGACTCTGAAATTGACTCATTACTGGGAGAATTTACGCTATTACAAGGAACTATAATAGATGTTAATGAGGAGAGTCACTATTTCATGAAATGGGGAATCATAGAAATAGTTCCCAAAACAAGGTCATTCACATCCAGCCATAGCAAGGTACAGCTCAAAACTTGCAGAGATAAAACAAGCAATGCTACCCAACCGTCAAAACAACATTACTACTCAAATGCAGAATACTTATTTGGTTTGGTATGGTGGGAAAAGAGCATTATACAAATAATTTGTGCAAAAACGATCTCATTGCAGACAACATAGATGATGATAAGGACAACCTTCAAAATTACCTCTTGATGGCCCAGAGATATGAAGACAAGATATGAAAACTTTATAGCGCACTTACGGTGCAAAAATTTCGTTTCAATAAAAAATAGTACCATACCTCATATTCAATTTTTTTGAAGATTGTCCACCTGTCTCTCCTGATTTAAACTCTACTGAATACATTTGGGACACGATAAGTTAATGTCAGAATGTGTGAAATTTAATCCCATAACTAATTGGTACATTTATGGGATCCCTCGTCGCAACTGAATGTCTGGGATTAGAGGACAGCATTTCTGATGTTTCAACGATAAGTTCTTTGAACCAATGGAAAGTAGAGGTACTATAGTCTTAGTAATTTGAATTATCATATTAAACAACTTGATCATTTCCAACTAGGACATTTTTTGCAATTTACAAGTAATCGAATCGTCACTTTAATAAAACTTTTCATGGTTTTTCTAACATTCCAAAGTTGTTTTGTATATCGCATTTTACTAATGTACTCTATATTTTATGACCATGAATGGTGTTGAGAAGGTGCTTCCTCGCCTTTTGACTGCCAGTCGTAACTTTTTTAGCAATATAGAGTTTACAAATACACTCGTATGTGTAGCACACACATAATATATAATTGGCCTTAGTGTAAAAAATAAAACCGTATCACAGATTGCTCTTTTCGCTGAAATAAATTTTTAAATTTTTTACTGGATTATATTGATGAATTTAAGTAATTTAATATTTGAAAATAATTCGGTCAAACTGCATCTATATGGGACTTGACCTCGAATTGAGATGTCACGTATCAAAGACTATCACAAATGAAATTCATATCATTAAGGAAAACAGGGAATTTAAATGGTGACAAAAAAACGTTCCTTTGACAATCCCGTGACGTTCGTCTGAAGGCATAAAGAATGAATGACACTATCATTTCATTATCGAATCTTTCTCTTTACGCTTTAGAGAAGCCGCCTCTTAGCGTACAGGTGCTCGTAAGCGATTTCCCGCGTCTGTTCTTTCCGGGTCAATGATGGTTCAACATCCGCCTCTCCTGCATTCTTCCGCCGCTCAAATTTAGGTCATATGCAGCGAAGGTCAAGTTCTCTACGGTTTGACATCTGATTAATCTCCCTAGTTTACCGAATATGACTGACTTACAAATTGCTTCAAGAATTTCTCTCTCTAGTTTTTGAGTTTTCTTTCACTCCTATGTATTAAAAATTTATTTTAAATATACACAAATAGGGTCTATTTTAGTTTTCTACCTAATTTGTAGATCCTATCAAGCACAAACATTTATAAAAAGAAGAAAGTAATGTAATTTTTCTTCCATAAAATGATACTTACACAAAAGCAAGAAATTTCTGGATCTAACATTTTCTCTGCATAGAAAAAAATTTCCGAGGTTCAAACTTTTCATAAGCGAGTACGAGGTATGATTCTTTTTTAGAAAACAAAGTTTATAACAGATCGGTTATATTAACATTACAACAGATATAGTGTATATATTGTTCTTGTCAGTGGAATGTTATAGAATTATTTAAGTTCAATAGTTCAAAGCATGCGATCCAAATTTAACTTAAGTTTTAAAATTTGAAGCTAAATAATAATTCTGAATCTGAATAAAATCATTTATTAAACATCTTAATTGAATTTAAAAATTATTTTAAATTTCGTTATACTTCCATTTGTAAAGACAGGACAGAAGATGAAATTAAGTATTCATTCCAAAATGTTCAAATTTATACGCAGAAATGTAATTATAATGGCATGATTTATATTGCATAGTAATTTGCATAGCAGCTCTTATAAAATTATGTTCATTAAATAATCAAATGAACACATTAATTTTGTGCCTATTTTCTTTTTTTTTTTTTACTCAAAATGCAGTACCAACTGATAAAAATCAGAATCGTAATTAAATATTTTTTGCAATTTAATATATATATTAAATTGCAAAAAAAATTGGTAAGGGCATGCATATGCAGAAAAGTGGAAATACACGACCAATCAATACATACTACAGATATGAAATAAGTACTGTCTACCAGAGTGTGGTAGACAGAAACACTGGTTTCTTATAGGCAATCTACCAGTGTGGTCTACCAGTTTGAACCTATATGAAAGTACGTCTGGTTAAGTTGCCTGATTACTGCATCTGTTGCAAGTTGCCAAAATGTAAATAACTGTGAATGTAATATTGTAGATGAAACATAGCATCCGTTAAGTAACTACGAAATTTGAATTTCCGCGTATGATCACTGCAAGAATGTGTGAATATTAGCTATCCGAGATAATGTGAAAGTGCTGCTGCTGGAGAAAGAACTTAAAATAATGGAAACATTGCTGACTAATGAAAATTCTTAAACTAGGATCCAAACTTTCTTAATTTGACAAACTTTCTTTAAGCACTTCCTCAAATATGAGATTAAAAATATGGGATAACACTGTTGAGGTAACTTTTCAGCAATTCTTAATCAAAATGTTCGCTTGTTATTTTCTTAATAATTCGCATTTCATACATCACACACACACAACCTTCGTATTTTAAAACAACATTAATGTAAATATATTACATATATATGTAATCCTCTTCTGCGTAAGGATGACAAAAACAAAAACTGGGATAATTCATTCAGCTGATAGAAACATTCTCAGTTTTAACAAGATGCAAATAAATGCGTTAGTAAAACGCACAGAAACATTATATTAAACTTATTATTTATAATATGCATATATTTTAAACGCATTTGTATGCAAAAAATATATAATTTAATTTTAATTTTCTCCATTACCCCGTGCTTTGAAAAAATACTTTCCTTTCTCTTGCAGTAATTTTGATTATATCCACGCATTCTTCTTCCCTTTAAGTTCCATTTTTTCCCATTAAGTTTTATTTACTCCAATTCTTCAACATAAAAAATGTATTTGTGAAAACACAACGTTTTAGATTCAAATTAAATAATCAAGACATCTCTCTAATAGCTAACATTAAGAAATCTTGCTATAACTGATATTTAATTTAAATTTACTGAAAAAATTTTAATTTAAACATTGTTACACAAACATATAAGACTTATTTGTCATAAATACTCTAACGACATAATACTAAAATTCTCAGTATTAATTGTAAATGTCATTTATAATACATAAGTGCTATAAATAGCATATACAATGCTTAGAATCGTAATGTTTGTCATATTTTCTTGTAATGAAAATATATAGATAATTTAATTTACAACAACATAATGATACGTAAATTAAAAGAGTCAAACGCGCACTCTATAGTATATCAATATTTCAATATATCAATATTTCACATTTGTTTTATTTATTTGGTTATAAAATATATTAGCCAGCTTAAAAAAACTCTTACGCCAAAATGCTATTTGTTTCCTGAGTAATTTACAATTATTTTTAGAAAGCTTTCCGTAAATACCTTTTACAACAATTTATCGCATGTAAAATTTAAATTTAAAAATTTATTATGTTGTAAACATTACATGTGCGCTGGTATTTAAAATAGAGTAAGAATTCTTTGAATAAATTCGTATTCAATTGAAACAGAATTTTATTCCTTTTAGGATAATTGAACAAAAAAATAAATGGTCACGTTTTGTACTGAGGATCGTGAACTAATGTTTTGTAATGGAAGCCGTATCAATACGATTGTAACTGACTTTAATTAAAGTTTTATTTATAGTTCGCTAGAATTATAGGTTTATTTCATTTTTCCATAACATTAAAACAATTAAATTAATTTTATAATTTAAAAATGTCGGGAGAGTTTAGAAGTCAATGATACGACTTTTCTAAAATTATAAGCAATTTAATTACATTTCTAAGCCAACGTTCAAGCTTTTATGGTACACAAACACATTTTTAACTTTATATACAAATGCATTTAAAAATAATTATTCACTCTGAGTGATATATATATTAAAGGCTCTTAATTTCTTATTCAAAGGTTAAGAGAATTCTTTTTCCCATCAAACTGAATAAATATTTTTGTTGAAAAATTATATAATTATTAAACTGCTATTCAAAAATTAAATTAGAAATGTAAAGTTAAAAATATTGACCTTAAATTAAAACTTAGAATAATTATATCATTTTAAGTTCATGATTCTGCAACGGTTCGAAAGATTTACTCTACTATTACTGTTACAAAAGATTACTTTCTTGGTATAGTAAATGTATCCTAATTTATAAAAAATCGTATAAAATATTTTCATTTTACATAAAAATTTTAAAAACCCTTTGTTGTTTTCTCAGTAAAATACGATTTTATTAATTTATAATATTATTTTAAGTCTTCATACATTAAAAATCCTTTATGAAACCCTTCCGGTACTATTCTAGTTAGATGATATATAAATATTGCTGACGAAAAGGTTTACTCACACTTACAAATAAATATTTATATATATATATATATATATATATGTGTGTGTATATATGTATATATATATATATATATATATATATATATATATATATATATATATATATATATATATATATATATATATATATATATATATATATATATATATATATATATATGTATGTGTATATATATATATATATGTATATATATATATATATATATATATATATATATATATATATATATATATATATATATATATATATATATATATATATATATATATATATATATATATATATATATATATATATATATATATATATATATATATATATATATATATATATATATACTTATATATATACACACATATATATAAACTGTTTTAAAATGAATTTTGATTATTCGTAATATCATATTTGTTTATAAATCAAGAAAGCTTTAAAAAAATAAAAAAGTAACTTCTGTTTGTAATAACATGAAAATATAAATAATGCTAGCTAGAATTCTTTTTGATTATTTTGCTCAGTGAAATTCGAATTCTTCGGAAATAATTATCGAAAATACTTGTTAATATAACCGGCCTTCTGCTTTTAGGCAGTTTTTTAACATTCATTCTTATAAAAAATATAAGCGAGCTTGGCTTGACCAAATGTCATTAGTAACAACATAAAAAATATCGATTTAAAATTTTTCCTAAACAAAAAATTCTTCTGCTGTGAAATATAAATCTTATTTTCTATGATGTAAAAGTTAAAAAGGATCAACCCATGGTATTCATTTTTAAATGTGTGTATGATGTAGATGGTTTGAAAAATATTTTCATCATGTAACTTCAAAAAAAGGCAATAGGTTTCATTTAAATTCATCTTAAGCCTTTCTAGGAATTTTTATTTTTAAAAGCTATAATCTGAAGCAATGATTTCAATTCATTATGTAAATATTGGAATAATGAAAGAAAGTGGCAAATCTATAACAATAACGGAAGAACCATTCATGACTGAATTGGATTTTTTCTCCAGTCTTTCGTTAGTTCAAGTGTAATAGTCAGAACTATATAAATATGTCAAGACTATTTGTTTGCCATTTCGGATGAATAACCTTTCATTGCGAAAATTGTACACAAATTAAATTATTAAACTTCTGTGCAACATGCATTTTGAATCAAATATGTGGAATAACTTTTTGAAATAAATAGATTTAATAAGATGCATAAGATTAATTTCAAAAGATACACGAATTGATTTATTACTATACTTTCATATATTCCTGTGGAATAATAATAAAAGCAATTACTTAATTTAAAGACAATATGCATCATCTAAAAACTGTTTTGATGTTCTAAGTTTATTTTGTACATTATGCTTAACTAACGTAGAATTCCCTAGTATCTTCTGATTTCCAAAGATTTTCTTGACAACTGCAATTGCTGCGTGAAATCTAAAAATTTTTCTTATAAAGGTTGCATCTTGATGCAGTTTTGAAATTTTAAGTTTACGTGATGTTTTCAAATTAAATTAAATTTCTTCCACACAATCAATTAAGCAAATTCTATCTCACTGAAACTCAATCGACATTCCTTCGAAGGGTTTCTGTTTTATGCAGAATATAACGAATAGAAATATAAAACAAAACAAGTTGAATTCCAAATGAAAAATTAATATAAAACATGATTCTGAAGGAAAATTTTTACTAGTAAGGAAATATATGGTTTCATAATTTTAATATATATTACTTGAAAATAGAAATCGGAAGTTAACAAATAGTTCTTAATCAAACATATAAAAGGTGTATTATGTCGTTTGATATTGATTGATTGATTTTTGTAAAAACATTCTTTTAATGTTGAATTGCAATAAAATGTACAAACGTAATGAGAAATTCATGGTGACAATACGAATTGAAAGTTGAAATAAATAATGAAAAATTAGGTGTATAGCGCCCTTTGTCTACAGCACCACCCATGACGTCATCAACAAGGAAGCAGTCCCTCTCCAGCAATCGTAGGAATGAGACGCATGACTCTCATGTGTTCCCTTTAACTTTATGTGTTTAGATGTAATTTTGTTTTATTTGTAGTATATGTATCTGTGTTGTACTCAAATTGTACCCTAAATTGTAATAAATTATTTTGAGCGATTTAGGAACTTATTTATTTTTTCCCATTAAACAAGATAAGTGCTACAGTTGTGAATTTCTTTAGATATGAAGGAAATTAATTTTACAAAACCGGAAATTTTTCTTCGGTTTAAATATGAAAATCATTTGTAATTTATAAGTTGTTAAAAATGTTGAAGATATTGCTTTTATTTTTAAATGTCATTAATTAAATATCGGAGAGATATATCACGTAAGTAAACTAAATTCTTAAATAAAAATGCATTATGAAAGCAGTAGTATAATAAATGATATATGAAGTCGATCGTTAAAATTTTAAAAAATATTTTCATTGATAAATAAGTTATTACCTAAAATGTAGGACGTAATAATAATATTCAGCTACTATTTTCTATTGGATGAAATAATTTTATTTTTACGAACAAATGTATTAAAAATTCCAAAAAATCTTCAAATAGTAGAAGAATGATTAGATTCACAATAGTTTTATTCTTTTACTTTTCTTAGTGAATCACTTTTTAAGAAATTAAAAACCACATGAAGCAATTAAAGCTTTAAAAAATTTTAATTTTGAATAAAAAGTTTATTTTTAAAATACATTGAAGAATATATAAAATTTCTTATTATGATGTAAACTGACTGTCCACTTTTTATTATAAAAGACTTCATTAATATTTGGAAGATATTTTTTCTTTCAATTTTACACCCTCAATATCTCTTATCACTGGAAATTTAAAAACAATATTTCGAAAACAAGCATAAACAATCTGATTGTACAAATAAAAAGAATTATAACATCCTCAACAATTTTTCTTCAAGCAAACTAAGCTAAAATCTAAAAAAATAAAACATAAGTTTTTATTTTTAATATCTGTTATCACAATTTAAATGTGAGTTTGAAAGAGTTATAAAATATATGCCAGCAAAAAAGTTATTTTATTCAGACAATAAGTTTAATTTCCAAAAACAGTGAATGAAAACTCTACTGTTAGTGTTTTTATTTTATTTACATTTTAATATCCTGTTTAATATACCTTAGATGCCATTTAAGTTTTCAAACAGTGCCGTTATTAAATAATTTTCTTATTACATTCAAATGCATGATTTGTTAATAAATCAAACAGTACATGATCAACATATTGCTAACATACCAATAAAATAAGCATCCAGTAACAGTAAAAGAATGAAAAATGAATCCTTTCTATTAAAAGTAGTAAATAGTGGAAAATATTTAGTTGCTAATTTGTAGAAATTAACAAAATCTGTGTAATATAAACTATAAAAAAATTGTTATATTTTCTCCAAAATTACGAAGTTACAAAATAATAAATATAAGCACAAATAAAATTGAATGCAGAAATAATTTATGATAAAGCGTGAAAAAATTAATTAGTCTTTAATATGGTATGCCACTTTATAAGTTTCCTTTCTTCGGAGAATTTATTTTATATTGTGATTTTCGTTTTTCATCTGATAGTTCCAAGCGCTTCCAAGACAATTTCTATAGATCATTGAAAGATTTCTGATACATTTTAACAGCTTTTAGTGTGCCAAGAATTTTTTTCATTTCCACAATATGATATAATTTTCTTTGAGAAATAAAATTTTTATCAATTAATATTTTAGTAGGAAAATTGTAGCCGAAAGTTACATCTCTAAGTGAAGCTATAAGCCATAATTTTTACAATAAGATCATGATGCGGCTTATTCTAAAAAGGAGTTTAAAAGAAAGAACCCTAATTTGAATTTGTATATACCAAGTACAATGCGAGAATTTCAAAAACTATTTCTTGGGAAAATTGCTTCAGTAATGACGTAAAAGAATAATTTTTTCCTTGAAGTGTAACCTTTTTTGAAAATGTGATTTTGACGTAGAGTATGTTTAGTAAAGTATTAAATTTATATGTTCCTAATCAGGTAAATGGAAATTAATGATCATTAATAAACAGAGAATTACAAATTCAGAAAGAATATTTTTATAAAATTCAATTTTAACCTATACTACTATTTCAAACTGAACTTAACGAACTTAAATTCAGATAACATCATGTAATAAAAAATTGTCTTCGTCTGGAATCCACGATCGAAATTTTTAAAGAACATAGATAAAGTTTTATTTTAATTAAATATTTTAGTTTTCCAATTTTATTTTAATAAAAAATTCTTTGCTTTCTGTAGAAATTCTCTGTTTATTTTATTTTTTAATTTGAAATTACTTCATTAATATTTACATTTGGGATTTTTTTCAAGAATTTATTGAGCTAATGACTGATAAAAGCACAAGTGCTAAGAAACACAAGGCATAATCAAATGATCATATTAATAATAAAACTTGAAGTCTTTCATTTGAAGTATTCAACAAATTAAAAATATTTACAAAATATAAAAGAAATTTTTTTGATTGTTTGACGAAAAATTATCCTAATTAAAAAGTTTAAAAGTTTTATAATTAAGATTAATCAATTAAAAAACATTTTCCATGCTCTCTTCAAAAATTTGGAAAAAATGTTTAAAATTTTAATCTGGAAAAATCAACAGAATTAAAAGATGCACAGTTTAAAAATTTAATTGAAGCTACTGTCATAACTAGGATTGCAACTTAGTTGGTGTCCGTACATCATTATATCATCATACGAATCTAAAGCAGCTTTTTCTCGTAACCTAACCTTACCTATATTGGTATTATGATTACAATATTCAAATAATAAATAAAATATAAGAGTATGCGTTTATGAAATATAAGTATGCATAAATATCTTATAATTTTTATTTTATTCTTTTAATTTTTCATACAAAAACAATCCTGGATTTCAGTATTAACTAATGTTGATATTTAAATTTTTCCATATCCAATAAACCTTGTTTAGTTTTCTTTAAAGTATATATATATATATATATATATATATATATATATATATATATATATATATATATATATATATGGGAAAATGATTAACTATCATTTCTGCTTATATTTCATAAGTACATAACTTTTAATACGGGTTATTTTCATTAGCAGAGGGGTGATCTAGCTTATTTTACAGATATTTTATGGGAATTTGATAAATTCACTCTCAAATATCTATACGTTTGTTGATTTCCAATAAAACGCGTAAGTGCATTTTGTATATTTTTATTTAAGTAACTGTATATTATTTTTTTAAAAATCAAAAAATAATTCTCCTGCTATATAAAATTAAAATTTCATACATGTATACAAGATATATATAATTAAGATGAAAAAATATATAGTTATATCCTTGAATATATATAACAAAATATAATTCTGCTTGAAATTAGTAATAATTAACTAAATTAATTTTTTAATTATATGTGCAAGAAATATAATTAAAGGCGCTTTGTAAGTGAGTTTTCTCAAAATTTATATTTAATTGTGTAGTCATTAAATCAATATGAACTAACCGCGACTCGATATATACAATGATAATTTTCTAAACAAAAATTTTGTCCTATAACAAATGGATTTAAAATACATTCACAATCTTCCTTATATGATAATAATGTGTTCATATTTCAAAATATCGCATTTCATTATATCAGCGTTACTATACGAAGGAAAATTTTTAACGGTTTACTATGTGCATAAATATTTTCTGCAGTTATATTTTTTCTGTTAAAAATATGAATGCAATTTCAATCATGCGTCTTTCTTATCTACGACTTTCTTCATTAGGCCTATGGAATCATAATAGAATTTTCTAGTTGATTTAGTTGAATAATATTAAATTGTAATAATTTGATAGATAATTATGACACGACTATCAATTATTTGAAAAAGAATAATATTCCATTACAGGAACCAAAAACATTATAGGTGACAGTTATAACTGTAAATAAGTATTTTTCCAATTATCAATAAAAGTTTTTTAATACATATGCTTAATTATAGTCATAGATATATTTAACCCAGATATTGTCTTTAAATATCTAATTTTAAATTATATTCACCCACTGAAACATTTAAGAATATGTAATGTGTAGTTCCCTTTTCATTTTGTCTCATTGTTGAAGATTATTCCACATACAACGTAATATTTGTGCTTTCAATATTTAATACTCGTGGCACTTGATGCAAAGACACAGCTTGGATACTCGCCCCGTTGCATTCCTTATGAAACTTGGAATGGAAAAATCCAGAGTAAAATGAAGAAAGTTCTCCTCCGCAGACTCCTCATCTTCTCTCAGGAATAGGGGTCACATATTCAGTGCGTGGCACGAATAGTGAAACCACACTAGATGGATTAGGGGGAGAGAAACAGGTCTCTGACGTCAGGGGGAAGACTCATTGACCGTGCACTGAGGATGGATGTTCTCTCTCGCGGAGATGGATATTCGGCGGCGTTGCAGCTGATGTGAGCATGTTCCGATGACAGCCTGACGAGGTGAGTGGAGCGCATGTGGTTCGATTCAGTTGCGCGCGTGCTCTTTTGGAACCCTTTATTTACAAATAACCTTACCTTATCAGTTCGTTCGCGCGATTCATTCTATTTCTTCCTCACCTTAAATTTCATGTTTTCCTATCTATACTCCGCAATTTCATTTCCAAAATGGGTGGCAGAAAATTATTCTAAATTAGTTCTAACAATTAAATTTTAATTGGAAAGTTTGAAATTCATTGTTTAATTTTAAATAAAATGCTTAACTAGATCACTTAATGTGAAAAAAGTACAAAATCATTGACATCTATATTATCCTGAATTACTGCTAGAAAATCTATTTTATGTGATTTATTAAATATAACATTTATTTTATTTTTAATAAATGAAAATATAAAATTGTTTCCCTCTTCGTAGTTATGATTAAGTAGAAAATTATTTACTCAAATTTAAATCTAAAATACCGAAAGTATATACTTATGCATTTAATAGGAATATTTTAAACCTATTTCATATTTGAAATTGAAATTCAGATTATCTCAAAGTTTCTAGAAAATTCAATTCACTTTCAGCAAAATATTGTATTATTATCTTTCAAATTTAAAAATGAAATAAATATTATAACAAATTTAACTATATGAATAGCGTTTGATAAATATGTAATAATTATAAATATAAATGTAACACTTACTAGTAATATTAAAAGGAATTTATAGAAAGTAATGATAAATAAAGTTGAATTATTATTATTTTATTTTAGCAGAATTTGATTAAGAACACAAATTATAGAATAAATATAAACTATCCAAATTTATACTACAAATTTTTGAATGTAGAAATTGAATATTGAATGAAGAAATCTATTATACCATAATTTAAGTTTGAAATAAAATTATATAATTTAATTCGAGCATAGAAATATTTTATTCTAACTTTAAACTAATTGAGAAACGATAACTAAATTTTTATAACGAAAGTAGCAGGCATGATGATAAGGAAATGCACTTTATGGCATAAATGTAATTTTCATTCTATATATTGGGTCCCACACAAAAATTCTGCAAATGCTTCAAAGTATAATTAAAATTAAGGAAATAATTATAAAGTCTATACAAAAAGCCTTCTCCTAATGGGGTAAAAGTTATAAAAATATTACTAGAAAACACGTTTTATTGAAATATTTTAAAATATAATCTTGATGAATGTACTTTAAAATGACAAAGTATTATTATGTATTAAATGCAAATTAAGTAATAATAGAATTTTAAGCTTATATTCATTCAAAAAAATTGCATATTTATATAAATACTATCAAGACTAAATTAAAACTCCATTCTCTTTAAATATATATTATTTTCTAATAAAAATAGTATGTATTTAAAGAGAATGTAAATGAATTTTTCTAATATAAAGATATTTTAGATTTTAAACTCCTTGAATAATTTCTAATTTAAGTAATTGTCAATGACATAATAAGTAATTGTTAATACTGACATATTACTATATTTCCATCATATAATTATTCAAAATAAAGCTTATTTAAAAGAAATTTATTTTCAATATTATTTCTATAAAACATCAAATCAATTAATTAACATAATATTTATAAAACAATATTAAAATAGTCATATAATAACATAGTATTGTACGAATCAATAACATCCTGTCATTTTGTGATTATTTAAGAGTAATCTCACTTGTTTCAAAAATCTATTTGCCAAATAAACAGATATTTTTTCATTCGTGATTGCATTTCATGGTATTTAAATTTCATTAGCTTTCATTAACAAAATCATTAATTTAAAATTCTTTATTTGGTGATATTTACTGAGCAATCAAAAAATGATATTTACAGACATTCTACTGTATTCTTTCAATTCTTTTCCAAAGAAAATGTTCATATTACATTACCTAATGCTAAGTATCGACTTAAAATCAATAAAAATAACTGTGTATACAAATTCCAATAATAAATATTCTAAAACTTATGCATTTATTTAAAAAATTTATTAACTTTAGAATGAATTAATTTTTACAATTTTGTTAAAAATGTACTTATGTGACTAATATAAAAACGTAATTTTTTTTAATTATTTAAGTTTTTTGAAAATTTGATTAAAATTAAATTTAATCCAGTTATTTCTCTCAAATTATGACAATATTTGAGAACTGATGCTGAACTTAATCTCCAATAAAAAAATAAATAAATAAAGATTACCGCAAAATATGTATTTGTATGTTATATGCAATCATAAACTTAAAATACTATTTCAATTGTAGTAAAGTTTATTTGAGACAAAATAATTTAATTCAAGTTGAAACTTTAATTATTAAGAAAACTTCGAAGATTTCTTATTAGAATACAAAATAATTACTTTTATTCTTTTAAATATTACAAAATATTTCAAATTGTGCACTAAATTATAAAATGTTTAATTATGACTGTCAATTACAAATAAATATTCCAAATTTCTTAAAACAACATTTTTTTATATAGGAAATGCTTTAAAATGAGGATAATTCACAAATGTATAAAATATCTAAAATAATATATATTAAAAAAAATTCTATCATATGTTACATAGCTATACATCTTATATTGATCTATTTTCACAATTTATATTGTAACGAAAGTAAAATAGAACTGAACATACTTTTTTGTTAATTATCAGAAGTATCCATTTTTACAAGAGCCAACTCTGTTGACAATTTCGTCATATGAAGAATATCTATTTGCTTTATGTATCTTAAAAAAATTAAATGTTTAACTCAAATCTTCGTTAAACGTAAATATTATCTTAGTTTTTAACTCATTAACTAGCTTAATTTTAACTAACTTAATTTTAAAATATCTCAATCTCAAGCGCATCATATGTTTGCAAAGCATGCGAAAGGGAACATATTTTCAGAAAGGAATTATGTAAAATCATTCACAGTCGAAAACGAAGCAGTTTTTTTTTTTTTTTTAATAATGGTTTAAAAAAAAAACTCTGCTTAATTTCGTACGAAAATTCTCCAAACCAATAAACAAACTTGAAGGAAATAACAAGGGTCATTTGTCAGAGGTTTGGCAAATGCGTTTTAAACAATTTTTTGGATTTCTGTCTTAATGGATGCCAAGGGCTTTCTGAAAATGGTGACACGAAGGTCGAGTAAGGTCATGGAAAACATTTAAAAGGCCTTTAAGAAAAACCTTTCAGAATGCATGTTTAAATAAAGCAAGTATAAAATAGGGCAAAACATGGAATGAATGTCACTTCATTTTTAGTAAATTCATGAAATAGTTTTCCATATCTGTAGCTTACGTTGAATATTAAATGCCCTACATTTTCGTGCATAATCTTAAAGTATATTTCTTGTGCTCACATTTTTTATAAATGCACATTTTTAAATTCTTATTCATTAATTTTTCATTGCTCTACTTAGAATATGCACTGTTTAATACTGTAGGTCCTGACAATAAACTTTGAGGATTTATTATGTGAATAATAATTTATGTCATTGAATTTTAGGTTTTAAAAAGAATTTTAACTATTTTAAACATATTCGAAGATATTTTTTAATATTTTCACTATGGCAATATTATTTAATATTTCCATGATGAAAAAAAATTAAGGAAAGTAATTAATAAAAGCAATATTATTTACATAATTTTATAAATTGTATGTACATTTTTATACTTAAATACTTTAAAGCGCGTTTTTATTTAAATAGACTAGTATTTCCCAAATTTTATAAATTATTTTTTACAAGTGAATTCAATGATAAGCGAAAATTGCCAATGAGAGATATGATTAAAATCAAGCATTAAATTTAATTTTTTGATTTATTATAAGGTAGAAAAGTAATAACTGGTATTTATTTAAAATAAATATTTTTTAAATTTGAAATGTTTAAAAATTTACAATATAAAAAATTTAAATCCAATTATTAATGGTTTAATTTTCTCAAATACACTCTTAAATAAACACATTATAATTTATTTAAACTGTCAAACATATTTCATTTACATCATAAATTAACTTTTCATTATAACTTAATGAAACGTATTAAGTATTTTATAGACATATAAATATTGTTTTGTTTTTATCATACTGTATTCAAAACTGAAATTCTTGACGAAGTTTAAATTAATTTTAAGATGTTTTTTGAGATAAATGATAGTATGCATAAAAGCGCTTACAGCGCTTACATAAATATGAAAAAAAATTTCATTTTTATAGTTTTATGGCATTAAAATCTTTCTAAATATATGCAATATTTAAAATTTTTGCGTATTTGAAATATTATTTAAAAAAAACGTAAATTAAGTGTGCTTTTTACGACCATCAGAACACATGCCAGTAATTTAGAGTAATCATGGGATAAAGACCTTCAGAAGAATGAATTATTTTTTTACATCTATAAAATTCATTAAATATATTAATAATAATAAATTCGAATCATCAAAACAATAATTGCACTTATATCTTTTTGTTTTCAGAGAGATATCCGCGCTTCAGTAGATTAAGTTTCGCTCACGCGATATATTCCACAGTAATTCCGTGAAAACTAACGGCATACTTTTTTTCTTTTTAGAAATGGAACACATCCCACCCTGGAAGGAGGCGGCCAGTGTCATCATAGTGGTGCGAGCATCCTTGCAAGAGCTTGTTGGAAACAATCTGGCGAACATGATGCACCGGGCGCGTTCCTCCAACCGCCAGATGGTCAGCAAGAACCATTGTGACTACCGCCTTATGATGGTGAAGCGTAGCAGCCTCAGTTCCTTCATGGCCAACGCATACGTCTTCCCCGGGGGCATGGCTGAAATCAGTGACTACTCCCCCAAGTGGTACGAAGTGTTCCAAGCCCATGGAGTCACCAGGGACTCGATCCGAGAATTCAGCCAGCGAGTGGTGGGTCCGCGACCACGCATGATCACCGAGTCCCTGACTCTGACCTGCGCTCATGTGACTGCAGAGCAAGACCCTTTGCCATCGGACGTCGCATTGCGTCTGGCAGCCATTCGAGAGACTTTTGAAGAGACGGGCGTCCTCCTAATGACACGCCCCAGACAGTCGAAAGGTTCTTCCCTCAACTGGTACGAAGACATAGATTTAGTGGCGTGGCAAGAAAAGATTCGCAAAGACCCTTTGGCTTTCACAGACTTCTGCCTGGAAGCTAATGTGTGTCCGGACATTTGGTCGCTCCACGAGTGGTGGGACTGGCTGACCCCAACTTCTGTGGGCCACAGAAGATACGACACCATGTTCTATGTTTGTTGTCTGGAAAAACAACCCGACGTCGTCTTAGACCACAGCGAAGTCATTACTTTGAAGGTAAGTACTGTTCCGGAAATGCTTATTACGAAGAGATAAAGAAATTATCTAAATTAAACATGAGGTAAATGTTACTTTCAAAACTAGATGAAAAAATAGTTAAAAATACATAGAAAATCTCGCAATTCACTTAAGGCTAGATAAGAAAAAAACTTCCCAATTGAAGTATCAGTATTAAATATTGTTAATTTTTTTTATTTGTGGAAACTATTTAGCATTCACATCAGTGATCGATTGCTTTAGTATAATGTAATAGTACCTTTTTTTCAATGAAACAAAATTATTTTTTCTGTATTTGGCTGCTTATTGCCCTTGGTGATGATTATCATAATACTCTTTTTAAGCGGCAAAATTATCACCCAGCAATCTTTTGCACCAACTAGCTTTCCCTTTATTCAGCATTTAGCTTGTTTACCATTTTTTAACACTTAGTCAATTTATGCATGAAAAATTCGATTGGTATATATATTAGATTTAGAACAAAATGTTGAGCTAATAAAATCATTGTATCTATGTTATATTATTTTCGCTTCTTTTTAAGAAACATGCTATTTCTTTAGGATCATAAGGTATAATGGAAAAGTACCAAATATTTTTTTATACTTTCAAAAAATTTAGTTGTTTGAAAATGTTGGTCGAAACCTTAAAATGTTTTTATTTTATTGCACTATGAACACGAATATACTTTCTACATCTGAAATTTGAAACAGTCGTAAATGATAAGCGCTGCAAAGTTATTTGTAATGAATATATGCCTTTGAGAATAATTATTTAGCTTTGAAATAGGTGCATGTGTGTGAGCGCCCTTCAGAAATTAAATCCGTTAAGTGGCCGAAATATCGTTAGGCGACACACTCCATTTCCTTTCTACGATTGAAGCTGAGGAATTTTGGAGCTT
>CM075855.1:12752884-12845384 GCA_037975125.1 Latrodectus hesperus
GTAAGTTTAAGACATTTTGAATGCTAATTTGTTTCTAGGTTAATTTTTTCTCCTGAAAATATTATTTGTAAGTTAAGCTATTATCAAAATTAAAACATAAATCCCTTGTTTGCTTGAACCATGTAATTAGCAAGTAACTTCTTATTAATTCAGGATTAAAAAAAGGAAGAAATTTCGCGTTTCTACTCTTTACACCATCTTTCTAATCTGAAATGGCCGTTTGAATTTTATATTGAAGTCATTCTTGAGAAGAAAGAGAATATCTATGAGGATGATATCGTCAAAATATCTGAAGGCCTGTATTTCAGAAGGGAGAATTTTTAATAAATATCTGTCACACAAGCCACAAAAATTGTATACAGTCAGTAAAATTCTTATAAAATCGAAAGATAGGAAACTCAAAATGTAAAAAATGATATATAAATAAAATAATATAATTATAGGAGTTATAGTCTCTGGCTAATAAAATAAATAATTTCTCACATAACTCATACTAAATAGGAAAAAAAAAGATTCATACCCAAAAGCATATCAAAAATTGCATAATACATCAGAATGAAAATAACGTCTGCAGATTTAAAAATGGAACTTACCAACCAAATCTCCAAAACTCTGAATTATAAGAGTAAAAAAAAAAGAAATAAATAAGGATATCAATATCAAATCTCTCAAAAGAAATATTGAAGTTCGTATTCTTGTCAGACGCAATTAGAACAGTCGCCAACTCAACTATCTTGACAGAAATAAGTATGTATAGAAAAATAATGAACCTTCAGATAAATAAAAGCCCATTTATTAATGAAATAATCCAGTTATAAGTAAGAATAATTCATATTTAAACCAATCAAATACTAAAAGGATTTCTATAATAAATTTTCCAATTAATAGGGTATTAAAATAGTAAACGAAGTCTATACTAGTCTTATTATCATTTTGATTTTTTATTCGAAATGTGTTACTGTTATTTAAAATATTCTCCCAAATATTCGATTATCTACAAAAATAGATATTTAATTTATTTGAGTTTATTTAAGATAAATATCACGTAAATTAAATAATTTGATATGCTTCACCTCATTAGTCACAAATTTGTCTACAACATATGATTGGAGTTATTTCTTCCTATATAAAGTAATATAAAACAATAAAATTATTTGCAAGTATTATGAAATTAAGTAAACTTACCATCTTCCCAGGAAGTTATGTAATCCAAATAATTAGATTTGTTGTTCATAAAAAAATCTAAGCGATAGCAAAATTTTATTATCGTTTGCCATCAAATGATTGCCACTGTTTCTTTCTCAATACTTGAAGAAGCTCGTGAAATAATAACAAAATCAAACGATAACATTAGAATAGAGTTGTTTAAATTTTCTGTAACTATAAGTAATTGACAGTTATCATGCTGATTTAAAAATTAATTTTGATCTAATTGTAAGACTTCATGGCGGAGAAGGTAAAACCAAGTGTTATAGAACTTACAAACATTGCATTTATAATCTAATTATCACATAGTCAGAAGAACATTCACAGCCCAGTATGTACTTCTTACCAATAGAGTCACTGAATTAATTTTTTTTACTTTTTTAATTGAAGCTATTATTTTTTTAAAAAATCTTTATTATGATCTTTGGTATACCAAGCACTTAATGTACTGACAGATCAAATATATGTAAATGATGGCGTAAATAAAAAAAATATGACAAAATAAATGTTTTCAAACTGCTTTGTGCTGAAAAGTATACGATAGTAATTATATACATAAAAACTATCAAACAGTTCGACAGCTCTCATAAATAGTTAAAAATAAAATAAGCACTAAAATAAACTTCTTGTTAAATTAATAGTATTTTTTCTCATTTTGTTGTATTACTTTATTCTTTATTTACATTTTTTAAAAGTTTCTTTGTTTCTTATTCAAAATATATTATAATGAATTAATAATTTTGAAAAGACTTAAATAATTTACCTTTTCAGGCTAAAACGCTCATTTTTTTAAAAAAGTGTTGATAGAAAAATTGATGTCGCAAACATTATATATTAAACTGTGTATAATTCTTATATTTATTATTATTATTCTATTCGGTATTTTTTAACATTGGCCTTTTAAAAAAATTGGACATAATGACCAAAGTTTTTGTTTCTTGAGATTATTTGTAGCTCATATTTTATCCTTATATCAAAAATGAAATATAATCTCTTCATAACATCGCTATTAAAATATAATCAGGCTAAGCCTTCTATCTGGAACAGTTATCTTCAAGACAGAAGTTTAATCTCTTAAATCTCAGAAACTCTCCTTAAAAATATCTCAAATTTTTACATTAAATGTTTGATTCAATAACGCCATTATTTCAGATGCATTCCACAAGCATATTTTCAAGTTTGGATATGGATATGATTGGAAATTGGATATGATTAATCATTTCAAACTTATTGAATAATCCTAAATAATTGGATAAATAACTTTTAATAGGTTGTCCCCCAATTAGAAAGGAAAACTGAATTAAGCATCTCAAGAGTTTTTTTCTTAAATTATTGATGTATGTAGTTTTGAACTCGGATGAAAAAATCCTAGAACAGCTAAAAACTACATTAGTTAAAAATGCTCAAAACTTTCTGTACAGCTCAATAGTTATGGGATATGTTCATATGCAATGTATATAAAGAGACTTCAGACTTTTCTAGTTGATTATTGAATTAAGTCCTCCGTCGCCAAACGCTGCATAATATTAAACCTCATTCAAGAGACGAAGTTAACACCTGAGCTGGTACGTTTCTCTTTCGCACCAAATCATATCAATAGATGGACTTTATGACTTACGAATTCTTACACAAACTTCCTCTCAATGGTTTTTACGGTTTCCCCGCAATGACTAATTAGGAAACAAGTGCTTGTAACTGACAATTCTATTTCCTCCTATGAATATAAATAACTCATAAAATTGGCTTAGACTATTAGAGAAAAATCTAGAATATGTTATATATTATATTGGCAGC
Organism: Latrodectus hesperus; assembly: GCA_037975125.1. Lineage (NCBI taxonomy): Eukaryota > Metazoa > Arthropoda > Arachnida > Araneae > Theridiidae > Latrodectus > Latrodectus hesperus. The sequence goes on from CM075855.1 coordinate 12,755,885, forward strand.
GATGGTTTGGTTTGATAAGGCGTCGTTCTAATTATCGGGAGGTAGTGAGTTAGAAACGCAGCTTCCCTGGTGTTCACTGAAGGCGGCTGGGCGCGGTCGCGATGTCCTCCAAGTGAAATGATATCTCTGGAGATTCCGGGAGTGGCAGGCCAAGGATCTGCTTGGTTTCTGCTTCAAAATCTCAAATGTTCCACCCGGCTGCTTCTATATAATTGGTAGAGGCCAACTCAGGGCTAGGTACAGGGAAGCATGCTGGTGCAACAACAAATTGGTTAACATTGCTTTTGTCATAGAAAACATAATGAACTTAGTTGAGCTTATTGCGTAATGTTTGGAGCAGCTGATTTCTGCCGATCGATGACTCAATATGCAGCCAACCATAGTCTCTTAATTTTGAGCCTGGGTCAAGAGACGTGGTCAGTATCTGAGATGGCACACTTTTCTCGTTACCACATCAGCTGAAGCCTGTGGAATTTTTTATGTGCCTAAGCCATCTTATCATAGTTAACTTTGTTTGGGTCAAGTGACAAATCTACTGTATCTCGCTCATGAGAATAACGCCTTTGTTCAACAAGTTGTCATGTCCGGCATTTTGTTTTTAATAATGTCCTCAACTTTATCTAATAAAATTATTTTACTGAAGAAATAAACAGCTTGATTTAAAAGATTTCATTCCTCATTTTATTTTCTGACCTTTTAAATCCATTACAGTGAGTGATCGCTTAACGAACATAATCTGTTACGAGATTGTGTTCGCTATCCGAATTGTTCCTTAACCGATCATTGATTTATCACAGATTTCTTTTTTGTAAAATCGATTCATTCGTTCTGGAGACACTAAAAGTTAAATTTAAATAAAAACATGAATAATTTCTTAGTAAATTTATTTTTTAAGAAAAATAATAAATACTTATAGTCTTGCATATTAATCAGCCCTTTTCATTTTTTGTTTCTGGGGCATTGAAGAACTTATCAAGTGTCGTTTGCTTTTCTCTTTTTTATAGGATTTTTCGAAAATGATTAATAGCATTGTGGTCGTAAAGATCTCCAACCTACTGACTTTACCTTGTCAGGAGCTTGGTTTGGGTACCATTCTGAGACCATTGCTCTGACATCTTCTCACTTTTTCATAAGATCTTTAATGGCAGATGTGAGCATTGAATTCCGATTTGATTAAAATCGAAAGCGATCAGTTTCAATCGAAAGTTAGTTTTTGTTTTGAATGAAATTAAAACTGAAACTGATGGCCTACTTTGCTTATAAATATTCTATAGGGGGAAAATTTTCCAATGTAGAAATTTAAAATTTAATAGACCAGCAACGTAAATCAAGGGAGATCAAAAACGATTTTTGGACCATTGGGTTTGGCGACTCTCACATTACGCTCCGAAAGCCGATAAGTGAACGTCAGAATTCGTTTTATTTCGTTATCCGAATATGTATTCGTTTTTCGAACATAAAAAATCTTTCGTGACTGTTTCCCGATTTGTTCGTGATCAGAACTGTTCGTTAACCGATCACCCATTTTGTTTCATCATAATGATAAAAAAAAAAACATTGTATTCCATTAGTTTACATTTTCGAATTCCAAATCATTAACCCATGCTTTAATTTAATGTTAAAATTATGGCACTCAAGTTTGCTAATCAGAATTATTTATTGAACTTTGATCATTACACTAAGTATGTATATAAAAGCTTAAATTGGCCTCTATTTATCCCCAGTATGTATATAAAGAAAGATCACGATATTTTGGTGGTTAAGTATTCGCATGAGTTTTTCTTTTGGTGGTATGCTGAGGAACGATATCTTCCAGCAAAGTTCAGTTATACATCTTGCATAATAAGAGATATTTAGCAGCTTCGATTGACATTTAATAGTCGAAAATGTATTATACTCAGTATATATATATATATATATATACATATATATATATATATATATATATATATATATATATATATATATATATATATATATATATATATATATATATATATATATATATCATATTTTAATGTAGCAAATCACTTATTAGGAAATTAATAATTTGAGGTATATGAATCAAAAGTTATAAATCTGTCTTTTCTTCCAGTGGTGCACCCCTCAGGAAATGCTGGAAGAACATTCCACCAATGCTGTCTTCTTGGCTCCCCCACAAGTGTACGAGCTGTCTCGCCTCATTCACTTCCAGTCCTTTCAGTCTCTGCGCAATTTCGCGGTCACTCGATCAGAAAAGGGCGTCGAAAGGTGGTTGCCTGTAATAATAACGTGTAAGGACGGAGCCATCTCTCTGTTACCAGGTGAGTGTCAAATTAGATTCGGTGTAGATAAGGGTAGCCCTTGGTTTGGCAAAATATTTGGCAATAAATATTGGTGATAAACTTTCATTTTGGCAACCTCGGTATTTTCAAAGCTTTAAACTGACATAGTTTTAGAGCTGCCATTTTGTTATTCACATTTTGGCGCATATCTTGGCGACAAAAAAAGCGAAAAAATCAAGGGGTACCCATAAGTAACTTTTACAGTCAAATTTGGTAACCGATACCAAATAAAACATGATTTAAATTCAAAATATAAATAAAATGTATCTTCCCTTTAAAGTGATGACGAAAATTTCCTCTTTTAAAAGACAAATTCTAAAATTACAAACGAACAAATCTATAAAAAATATAAAAACTCTAAATAGTAGCTTCACAGTGATATAACACTTTAGACTTTATAAAGTTTTAAATAAATTTTTATTGTAAATAGGAAATTTAATGGGGGTGAAAAAAGAAATCCCTTAAGTAAGGTAGCTTAACAACTTTCTAATCTTCTATCTGATTCTTATACATGACAAAACATTTTTGACTAACTTCAAGGATTAGAAATTACTAAACCTGATTGATTTGCTAAGATTCAGAATTGCAAACAATTAAATAACATAATTACTTTTTGTTTAGACATTTTGATATACTAGTTGATTTCCATAATTCCTGCTATAGGAATTGTCAAGACTCACTCTAAGTTCATCACCAATGAAAGGAAGTAAAATTATCAGCTTTGATTATCAAAGAATTAAGCCAATGAAATAATGACTCCAGGTTTATTACAAAGCTCAAAAATTATTATAAATCTTGTATCCACATTTTTAAGATTTTCGTATCAAATTTATGCCTTATTAATAGTGACAGTAGTAAAGATAGTACGTAGTTTATATAATTCTGTGCATAAAAGTCTGAAGTGACAATGCTCAAAGTTGCCTCTTGCTTGACAATTTGTTGAATCACTACAATTTTCATTATAAATGTCGTTAACATAACAAACTGCTAAATTTTTGACCAGTTTAAATAAACTTCAAATTAATCACTACATATACCGTAAACACTGAACAACTCATACTTTTGTGTGAGTTGTAAAGTTTTTGTAAAGTTCTTCAATATTGTGTGACCCAAAAAAAATTTAATAAGTCTTTAAAATCAAACTCAACATTTAAGCAGCATTCAACGAAAAAGTTAGAAAGTATCCACTGATAAACGTTCATATAAAGAATAGAAACACAGTATCCATTTCTGTTGTTCAATAATAACTAAGCTCTAATTTGTCAGCTTTCCCTCAGAAAAGCTCTCTTCTAAGCCATCGTAACAACTTTAAAAGAATATGGATTTCTATTTTCAGGCGAACAACTAGAATATAGAATATAACATGGTAACATCAAGCGGGTAGATGAAGCGGTCCGAACATATGAAAGCATTACTTGAGAATGCGACCCCCATTCCCTTCCCGGGCTGTGCTTGACTCGTGGCCAACAGATATTATGCACATTTAATTTTCATAGAATATTATGTTCTTCCACTGGTGTGGTAACAGTTGTAGCATTTTAAAAAGCCTAAGAGTACAATACAAAATTACGGTAATCATTAATTAGCAATTACATTAAACTCATTGACAAATTACTGGAAATATCATACCACATTATTTTTTACATACGTCGAATAATAAGATGAGATATTATGCGGAGATATATTATCCCAGAAATGCCGTTTGTTACGATTTCTCCGTATTTCGTACGGATTTCTACTCTTCGTTACGGAATTACGATGATCTTAACGAAATGACGGAAAATAGATTTCTCTCTCGATCTCTAATAATAATCCTTTTTTGTCATGTACGGTTATATTATTATTATTGTATTATAGCGATTAAAATGTGTGAAGGTTACAAATAAATAACTAATTTAGTGTTGAAATTGGATTAAGAAAAATATGAATAATATTTCAGACTCAAAATTGTGTTATCAGAGAGAATTTTCTCAAACAGAAATCAGTATGGCTAAGAAAGCTATAACACAAAATTTGTGATTGATTGTCATTGATTTCTATTTATCATGTCATTTGTTTATTTATTTATTCTCAGTTAACAGATCAGTATGCTATGTTAGTTTTAAATAAAAAGAATTTTTCTTTTCAATATCAGTGTTTTTTTTCCCATAATTATATAAAAATCTGTGCTGTAAGGATCTCTGAGGTAAGGCATTTAAATTTAAAAGAATGGTTTACTTTCTTAATTATTTCTTTTTATTATGATTAGATGATAATTTTACTTTTATTTTTTAACATAGGTTACCTTAAAAGTATTAATTTTATGCACATAAGTGTATTCTTAATGTAAACCACGTGTTACTGAAAAAGGTACTGAAATTTTTTTGAAAAGGTTACTGAAAGTACTGAAAATATGTCCGATTAGTACTGATTGGGATGCCTAGAGGTTGGCATCTCTGTATTATCTTTTTTTTTTTAAGAGAATATCATTATAGAAATTTTAGACCTGACTAAGCGAGTGTAACAACACCTTGTATACGTGTGGTTACTGCCCATATCAAAAATATTAATTTGATCTTTCATTTTATGTTTATACATAAAATAGCATATCAATTTCCTGGTCAAAAATCATCGTCATCGTACTTTTGGTCAAGAACTGATTCGACAAAATACATCTGCGTATGCAAAGTAGCTTTTCTGCAGATTGTGAATACATCTTCTTCATAAGCACAACAACCTTTTGCTAACCAAGGCTGACGCACAGATCCTCCTCCATCTGACCCTGTCAGGGGCGGTGGCCCACCATCGATTGACTCCCAATATCTTGAGGTCCTTTTCGACATCATTTAGCCATCTTGTGGATGGTTGTTCCCTACTTTCGGTTCCTTCAATCTTTGATAAGGTCACCTTTTTGGTTGGCTCAGCTTCAGGCTTTGTGTAGAGATGGCCCAGCCATCTGATACGCGACGCTATTATAGTTCCTATGATGTCAATCTGGCCAAATTTATCATACTTTTTGTAGCTCTCATCATCGTATAGGATTCTCCACACGTTACCTCTTATAAACAGGTCCAAAACATTTTTCTTAAAATTTTTCTATCAAAATTTTGGATATATATATATATATATATATATATATATATATATATATATATATATGATTATATTGTTGTAAATCTATAAATACAATAAATTATATATTTCTATTGTGATTAATGAGCATGAAAAAATATTACTGAATTTAAAGTTCACTTGTGAACGGTTGTGAAATAAACTTGCGGTAGCTGTTGTACCAAATTTCAATATGACTGGTTAAATGTTTTATTAATAGCTTTCAGAACACCTTTTGCAGAAAAGCAGAAGAAGCATTTCAAAGAAAACCTATGTTTGAAATATGCTGAAAAAAAAACAACCAAATAAATAAAGAATCAAAAGTATCACTTCTAAATCACTAAGGAATCAAAAGTGCCATTGATCCAAAATGATCGTTCAAAATTATTTAACAAACTTAAAATTTATTGGTGCATTTGTTCATGAACTAATTAAAAAGAAACCGAAAACATCCAAATATTTTTGGAATTAAGGATTTGTTAAAACAATTTGGTTATATACTGAATCGTAAATAACAATACGCAAAATCTTAAATGGTAAATAACAATGAAGTCTTCTTGCTATCAAATAATCGATAAAAAAACATCTAATGCACAAATAGAACAGATTCGCTGTGTAGCCATCCGTAAAAGGATGGGAAAATGACTCTAATCTCGAGTGATCTTGATCCTGCAACCTAATGACCGTGAACGAATATCAAGCATCCATTAAATCACAAATATGTGTAACAAAGCAAATTCTAATTGCTGGATGAATCTTAAATTTTTTCTTGTTTCACAATAGTATGCAATATTTATATATTTATCATAGGATTATTTTATCTATTATAGGATTTTTCTTTTGGTTAAGAAATAACGTACATAAGCCTAGTTTCATATCACCATTTCATTTAATAATTTAAGATTGATGGACAACTAACTGTACCATTTTTGAGTTATAAATGTGTTCATACATTAAGACATTTTAATAAGAATTGCAACGTTCAAACATTGATAATATACAAAAATGCATCAATTGTTAGTCTTATGATCATCAAATGGCTCATAATTTTGAATGACGATCACATGATCATCAGTGCCTGACTTCGCACATCAAAAGGCTTAAGAATATTATTTCTATACCTTTCCTCATAGTGTCATCGTTGTATTCATGGCAAATAAATGAAGTTAGTTTTTCCAACCACGGGGTTTCTGTAGTCTCCAATCATAGGGGAGAATTTGCCAAAGAAATTGCAGAGAATAACAAAAGTTTCTCATCCTCCCAAAATTATTCACGGGTATGTTTTATTTTGGTATTTGAATGAGAACTGCTTAGTTTGAATCTCGGTAGTAAGCACAACAATACTAAGCTATCCTTAATTATCTAAGCTATACTAATTATTTTTAATCTTTAGCTAATTTATCATTACTTATAAGATAAGTAATGATAAATTAGCTAATTATTAAAAATAAAATGTTAAATAAAATTTTTTATAATAGATCTTTTGGCAATGCGTAGTAAGGTGTTTTAACATCCATCGCTTTCAAATTAATCTAAGAAAACACCCGTCTCGATGGTTGGTGTCGTGTCCATGGAGAGAACTAAAGATGACCACGAGTGTGCAGAACAGAGCTGGTGCATCTCCCGGATGTCGTCGGTGGACAAACTCTTTTCGATCTCGATCAGGGGGATTTCCGGAGCTGAGCCTCAGTACTTAAAATGGCAAGGCATTCAGAAATGTGTCTTGTGGAATATTATCGCAACGAATGCAGAGACTGCATATCTAAGGTGTTCTCCCGTGGGAAAATGATAGCCGTTGCCTCCGAGGAACCCATCGCGATAGACATGGATTCATAAGCGAATACGCATCATCCATTTCTCGTTGCTCAACAGTGGCCGGAATTGCAACCGGGACCTTTCCTTTATAGAACGCTCTGATACTACTACTAAGCCACATGTTGAGTTCCCATATAGTCGAAAGATGCTGATATTTCATTAGATATAAAATTAAGTTAATGGATATATTTCTGATTGCTTAATTTCGCTGAGTGTAGCCTTTAGACACCGCCTCGATAGCCTCGAAATTTTGAGGTATGATCAAAGGACGAAAAACCAAAATTCATACTTTTATTTTCTCTCTACCATTCCATATCAACGGGTTCAATCCCGCTACTAATAAATAACAGAAAGTAGAAGTCACGAGTCTGCCTTCCGCAAGCTATCTGTTGGGTCGAGTGCTTGAGAATTCTCCAGATTTCCTCCGTTGCGATATGTGAATGCAGCTGTGAAAAGTTCTTCCGGTATGCAAATTACACGGTGGTTGTTAATATGCCTTTCAACGGTCTTCAGATGTTAGTGTGCCCTCTAACAGGTGTCAAAAGCATCCTCAGGGTGGTAGGGCAGACGAGAGAACAACGCTCTTTACGAGCAGCACCTCTCAATTAACTAATTATTTAATTATATACCAGCAACATTGACATCTCATTAGTTCTTAACAGATTATTTTAGTATTTAATTTTCCCTCGATTACATTTTCTACAAAACTCCGGTTTTATCTTAATATCAGAGGAATTGTTAAATCGTTACATATATTTTTGGCTTTATTATAACTAGTGTAAAGCTCCGAAAATTACACAAACTTCCTCATGTACTACAAATACACACACTTCTATCCATACCGATCTTATATTATACTAAGTTGAGTAAATATATTAAAAGTATAATTATGGGGCGATATATGTTAACAATTTATATCTATGACATGAAACATAAAATTTTGAACCTAGCCTCAAAACTCCTTAATTAAAATTAATGAATCAAAAAATCATGATCTTATTTTAATATTATTATAAACAGCGCCCTACTCAGCCAAGATGGGACTGCGGCAGAAATTTCTTTGGGGCTTTCTTTGCTCCACAACAACAAACGTTCTATTCGATTTAGCAAACAATTCTATTTAATTGACAACGTAATATAAGCTTTCATTCTATTTTGAAGCCCCTTCTGATGAAGGGATCCGGGGCAACTGCCCCTATGCACCTCCCTTAATCAAGCTCTGATTTTACAAGAAATAGCTATAATTATCTTATATATTTTTCCAAGATATTGTAAGTACTGTAACTTTAACATTGAAAAAAAATTCTTTTAATCACAATGACAACAAACTTCTGAATAAATAGAATAAAAAGGGCATGTGCACCAACGTTTTCATGATACAACGGAAAACAGAATGTTTTAAAAATATGAAAACTAAAATATTTACTAAGGGAAAAGACGTAATATCATTACTTCCTGGTAGAGTACATGTGACCTTGAAGAATGTCAATCTTTACAACTTAGAGTCGACACGATTTTGAAAGGTCGCTGCACCGTTACGGATCCAAGCTTCATAATCTTGACATTTACATACACAGATCATTACTCAGAAATCTTTTATGACATTTCTCTTAAAAGACAGTGGAGTAGCTTTAATCGCGACCCTCATAAAAACTCCTTAGCAATCAAAATTGCCGTTTGAAGCAAACATGCTAATCATAACGGTAAAAATACAATTTGCTTGGGGAAAAAACTAGATTATCCAACATAGTGAGGTCGCTTTCATGGATGGAGACTTAACTTTAATGAGATATTCTTAATCGGTTTTAGTGGTACTGGTCCATCACAACCAATTCATTTAGAGAAAAGCTTTGTTTCTATATAATGGAACATTCATACTGAATGCCTGGCTTTGATCAATACTTAAATAGTAGTTTTTGGATCCAATTAATTTTCCACCATTGTTTAATCAGGTTAAAAATATTCCACCTTCGTACCTCAAGATGATTTTTGCTGCTGATGTTAAGTCTGTAAAATCCAAAGCAGACTTTAATTTCCACTGTCCGTGTTTACAACAGTAAAAACTGAAGTCGACTAAAATGAAATAATTTTGTGCGTCAACCTCTGTTTATTTCATTTCATTTGAGTATTACAAGTTTATATATATTTATCCTAAATTTAGTACATTAAATTATCTTTAGTAAAGTAAATTGCTTGAATCATCGCTTAAACATGATTGCACAATTAGTTTTTCCGGAATGATTTTATCATTCAACAAATTTTCGTTTACAGTAGTCTCTCTCATGGTTAATTTCCGAAAAAAAAGTCAATTTACAATCCAAAATAAAAAAAAATTGACGAAAACACCTTTTCTTGTTTGCAGTTACCCACTAACTTATCTAGCAGAATAATTCTCACAGTATATTAAAGACAATTAGCACAATCTTCTCTAAGAGATTACTTTTTCTCTCATTAAAAAAATAGAGTTCTTGTAAAGTGTTAAATATAAAGAAGTTGTGTGTTTATTTCCGGATATAAACTTTGTTTATTCCCTTGGAAATTTTGAAAGACCTCAAGAGCTTTGAAATTATTCAGCTAATTAAGAAATTAAAAAAATATATTTATCAGATATTCCTTAAAATAAATAAAAGTCCACTTATTTTATGATTTCCACTACAAAAATTACAGTAGTAAAAATTTTCCAGGAAAATAAAATAAATTTACGTTCACCATAATTTAGAATAACTTCAAAAGTTAATTGTGAGAAAAATTTTTTCTTTTTTTATCTATATAAATTTCGGAATTTATAACGATAGAAACATGGAAATGTAAATATTTATTTTGGCAGTCCTGAAAAATATGTCTTGATATTTTTTATTAAATATTAATTCATTATTTTTATTATTTTAACAAGAACTTTTGCTTTTCTCAGTACGAAACTAATTAAATTCTTTACCAAAAGACAGGACGCATTTTTTTGCATATTTTCACAGTTTATTTAAATTTTCTTCATTTATATGAGACAAAACAATCCATTGCCGCCCAACTTTTCTAGTGGTCAGCGTGCCTGTCTGCGGATAAGGAGGTCCTGAGTTCGAATTCCGATTCGGGCATGGATGTACTTTCTCTCTCTATCCTATCTTTGGTCCTTCCCTTGTATGAATGGGTTATGAATGGTTGCCCACCCTATAAACGGGTACCTATGAAATGTTGTGTATTGAGGAAGTCGGACTCCACATCTAAATATGGTTCAGTTGGAAAAGTGGAACAGCGCACCCCATAATGCCAGCCAGCTGGCACACGACAACAACAATAAAACAAGCCGTTAAACGAAAGATGATTGATTATTCCCTCGATATTCCCTGTTTATTCCCAAAACCTCCGAGTAAAGTCTCGTGGTTAAAAATTCCCGGGAATTTTACATCCCTATATGCAAGTATATGTGTATGTATAAACTTAAACTTCAGTTTAATTATCCATTTTCAGGTGATGAGATGTACCCCAGGAAACCGGACTATCTTGGAAAGAGTCCTGGACCAGATTATCCTGTCAGCGTGGACGAGATGCGCAAGAGACACTCGGGGATCCACAGAATGGAAGTTCGTGGACCCATCTGCACTGCCTTTTGCAACATCAGCCCCACCTGCGGCCACTTGCAACCTCTTACGTATCAGCCGGACCGACCTGTTGCTCAGTCCTACTTGTGAGCGTGCACCACCCCACTCTGCCAAACAGTGAAATACCGCCACTAAGAGAGATGACAAACGGAAAATGTACCTGCATTATGTAGATATTTTTAACTAAGTGCATTTTCTACGCATATATACATTGAATCAATTGTATATATATTCAAAAAGGAGCAATGACAAATAATTTATTTTCAACTAAAAAAATAACTGCATAATACGTCCATCATGTGAGTGTCTCGGCCACAAGTGATGATTAAACAATACTGCAAGGAGCGAATTGGAGGATAAAGTGAATCAAGATTCATTGAAAAATATTACATTTTATTAAACTTATTTATTGGGCTAATTTTCAAGAGATTAGATGTTAATGTCAGTTCTTAATATGCCACTCAATATTTTTATATGAATCTCTTTTTAAAAAATTCACATTAAATGACTTAAAAACTTCAAATTACTAAAGAGAATTGTCGAATTTGTATTTTGAAGTTCAATGTTATATTTTTGTTAATACCATATATGTACTCTTCAGTCATGTAAGTTGATCACTGTGTTTAAAGTGAGTTTTTTAACAGAAATAAATTTCCTTTTTAACCCTTAAGATGAGTCATTATATAGATTTTAAAAGCATTATAATCTCTCAAAAATTCCTTATACCTCTTGTATACATACTGGTTGTGTGTAACAATAGCTCGGTTTTATAAAAAGTGGACTCTGTAGAGTTTAAAATAGACAAAAAAACTCTTTATTTTTCGTAGCTGGTTCACCTCACTCATTTTGCAACTGCTCTCCTCAACGTAACTAGACTCCCGACCCTCTCGCAGTTTTTTTGTTTTGTTTTTCTAACATACAAAGATGGCGCTGCCGTCACAGCGCTTTGTGGGTACGAAACATTCCGCCCCACGCGCACGTTGCAATGTTACATTCAACCAATGAATATACAAATAATTAAAAAAAAACTTATGCACAATAATTAATATAAACATCATATAAACACAAAAATTAATATAAGCACAAATTATTGTGTAAGTATAATACATAAAATATAATAACAAATTATATATTAATAGGTAAAATACAAATTTTTGAAATGGGTCTTTTGAAAATTCCTGAAGAAGTTTTTACTTTATTAACTCTGACCCGTTTGTCATCACCCAGATAGAATTGCACTATTCTACCTAATGACCATTTTGAAGAGGTAGACTTTCATCTTTGATGAGCACTATCTCATTGATTTTAACGTTTTCTTTCTCAATTCTCCATTTGGACTTCTGTTGCAAATTATTAAGATATTGTACCCATTTCTTCCAAAAAATTTGAATTTTTGTTAATTTGTTCCAGTTACTCAATTTATTTTCATTAATGTCAATTAAATTAGGTTCAACAATAGCATTTAAAGATCTACCAATTAGGAAGTGAGCCTGTGTTAATACACATCAGTGTCTGAGGACAGAGGTACAAGCGGTCTGGAGTTAAGAATGCCCTCTATCTGAGTAATGACAGTTAAAAACTCTTCATAATTAAGTTTAGCATTGATACACACTCCAGTAAAATGAAATTTAAATATTTTCACACCACTCTCCCACAAACCACCAAAGTGGGGGCTCTAGGAGGAAGAAAATGTCAATCAATTCCTTCTGTGGACATATAATTTGCAAGTTTCTCATCTGGTTTTAAATCCAAATGGTGCAGTCTGGACAATTCTTTATTCGCACTGTGAAATTTGTTGCATTATCAGAATATAGTTTTGAACATAAACCTCTACGAGCAACAAATCTCTTTAAACATGCAATGAATGCTTCTGATGTCAAATCTGTTACCATTTCAAGAATGGCTTTGGTAACCAAACATATAAAGATGCATACATATGCTTTGTGCAAGACGCCTTTTCTTTGATGTTTATATTAAATGGTCCACAGAAATCAACTCCTGAGCAATTAAATGGGAAATCAGGAGTCACTCTCTCTTTAGGCAAATCACTCATTAATTGCTCAACTCTTATAGGTTTAACTTTAAAACATGTAATACAATCATGCGCAATTTTTCGACACTTTGTTTTATCTTGTATAAGACAAAATTTTTGTCTGACATAATTCAGCAAAGTAGTCGAACCTAAATGAAAATATCGTTGATGATACATTTCTATAATGATTTTTGTGAGCTTATGGCCCTTTGGAAGAAAAATAGGAAATTTACTATTGAAATTTATTTGCATTTTTATCCTATTTTTTACTCTTAATAATCCCTTCTGATCTAAAAAGGGGCTAAACATTTTATCTTACTCTTTTTTTTTTATCAGGTACTGGTTTTTGTTGACCCAAGCATTTCATTTCAGAGGGGAATTCTAGTCTCTGAATCTCTTTTACTAAGAACTTTTCTGCGACCTTGATTTCTTCTGTTGACAATTCTCCTATCCTTTTTTTAATAGAGCTCTTTAAGTTGTACAGGAATCTGAAACTATAACTTCCAACATGCACAATATTTTAGTATAATTATTACTAATATTGAGTAAGTCAAAAATAAAGGAATTTGAAGTCAACACAGACGAGTCATTTTGAGGCATATTTCTCAGTTCAGAGGTAAACTCATCTTGTATCACTAATGAAGGAATTTCTCGGTTGGGATAGTCTTCTTCAGCAAGGAAACTGGGGCCGTAAAACCATAGTTCACTTTCAATCAGTTTTTATGGCTAATTTTTTGCGAATTAAATCTCACTTCCGGCACAAATATAAGCTTAAAAATTAAAATTCTAATAAAATATACAAACTTATTCCAGGTATGACAGAAATATAATTTTTAGTTAAGTAGACATAGAAAATCTTTTTGAAAGCACAAACTTCCTGTAATGTGTAGGATTCCAGAACAGAATGTTACTTCATATAAATTTCATAGAAGAATAAAAAAACTTAATTTAAATTAGCATTAATTAATATAGTTTAAAGCTAATGCAAACACTAATCAAAATGAAACATAAACTGTGTTTCAAGAGACCAAAATCTTGTTTTATTTTATCCCGTCAGTCATTTTTAATTCAAAACTGCACCAAATATCAATAGAGAGAAAGGATTTCATTTATATCCATTTTAAAAGTATTTCCAGTTGCTTAGCTTTATAAGTTTTGTACCACAAAATGACATCTCATAGGTAAAAAAAAAAAATACTGTTTCAAAAATAGTAAATATTATATTTAATAACACATGGTGCAGTGGAAATGAAGAGATGGGGAAAATCCTATATCATAAATATATTTTATCTATTCACTGTGGTTAGGCATAAATGAAAATTTAAAACTGTCAAAAATCTACTTTATGGGAGAAAATTTTCAGAATGGAAAATTATAAATCATTGAAATAATTACATGGCATGAACAATTTCAACACTGGAAGTAAGACTTTATTCAATTACAAACACAGTGATCAATATAAAAACAAAGCTTTAACTTTAAGCTAGCCAAAAATCGAAAATCTAATATAAATTTCACTTAATCCCGTTCTCAATTTAACTCCAAAAAAAAGTAAAAAATAAAATAAAATAATTTTAAAATTTTCCATAAACTTTTGGAACCTATGTTTTACAGAAATCTCTGCTTTTTATTACTTCAGCAACATTAATTAAAAGAAAATTTTTAATGCTAGCGTAAACAAGGTTTGTCGCTCAACGGTCATTTTTTGCACATGAGGGCTAATTAGACCGGGACCTACGGATTAAAGTGGATTCCGAACCACAACAAACATCCATACCCAAGGTGGGATTCGAACTCACGAACTATTGAACCGAAGACAAGAGCTCTAACCATTCGGCTCTCAGCTCGGCTAGCGTAAACAAGGATTCAACTTAAGATTCAAAAGAGATTGTTTACAAATATTGCAATTATTAACTTAGAATTCTGCTCATAAATGAAAATTTTAATTTAAATCTTACTTGCCTATTTAAACTAATTATAAAGAAGATGTTTCGTCTTTTTCATCTGCTCTATTGTCACCTTTAATGGCTTGAATCAAGGGAAAATTGCTTCTCATACCGGTGCTTTGATGTTTATATAAGAAATCGCTTTATTAACAATATGAACCTCAACAATATTCTCAGACACTCGATAATGAACTTCGCCTTCTTTGCTGCTGCTCAAAGAATGCGATTTACATGCAGGCAGCCAATTCGTCAACAAGTCGAATATACGATGTCGCCTCAATACGATGTGGCATGGATGAAACGTAATCTGACGACATAGATATTTTAAATTAATGAGAATTGTAATATAGTGGCGTACTCAGGATCAACTGTAACGAAAGAAAACCATTTTATGGTTAAAAAGATTCTAATAACAAATAGAACAAGGATTTTATGTATATTGATGATTAGAGTAGCAATCTTTGTAACCGCTGTTCCAATTCAAAATTTCAATCAACATAAAGCACATGTCAAGTAACGAATATTCAAAGTAGTTTATTTCTATCGGGAAAAAGATAAGTTAACCAAGTGGCATCCAGAGCTATTTTCGAGATTGATACACAGACGATGATTGAGCCACTTTATAACTACCGAATTATTCGTCAATGGATTAAAAAAATTGCATACTTTGAAACCATTACATAAAAATCATGGAAAATGCTATAAAATCTTTAATCAAAGTCAACCTAATATTTAAATTATATAACAGACAATAGAATTTTTCAAGTACAAAAACTTTTATCGGATATATTTGCACTCAAAGCTTGTATCTTATGGGAATATTTTTGTATAAATATTGTAATATTTTTGAAGAAAGTTGGTAACTATTTAAAAAAATTAAGTATTCATCAATATATACTAAAGTAGCAAACACTAATCATAAACGCTTTAAATGATCATATATACAGATTGGTAGCGTACACAAAGAATTTAGAGTACACATAATAGTATTTAACGGCACTTAGTTTGATTGTGTGTTTGTTTATACATAAAAATTCAAACTAACCTAAATTTGACAAGGACTGAATATCAGAAATTAATAAAAATTTTCAATCTTTGTGAAACTTAATTATTGATAGATAACTTTTAAAAACAAGATTTTATTATACATACAGGTGCACTTATATATAAACTTGGAGAGAAGCAAGTTTACACTTATTTATGCAACCTTTAATAAAATCAAATCTTGTCTCAATACCAAAAATGTAAGTATTCGACTTAACTCGTGGCATTCTCAGTTATATCGATAGCAATATATTAAAAAAATTATACAATAAGGATTACCAAAAGGTATCATTGAACGCTTCATTTTAGCTCTGCTGCAAAGGCTCTCATCTTCGTATAATGTACCTCTAAAATGGATCCTTTCACATGTTGGTCTTGCGGGAAAATTAAACTGAGTTGCTAAGTTGAAGATTACTCGATTATCAATTGTGTTTTATCAAAAACACTTAATTTGAATATATCACGAATTCCTACACAATTTAAAAATATTAAACTATTAAATATTCAAATATAATGTTTTTACTCATTTAGTTTTTAAAGACCACTCAAGACAAACTTATGAAATTCCAGTTTTATTCCATTTACTGATATCTATAACATTAGAAATTAAAAATGTTCCATATCTATATATTGAAGCTACATTTCAAGAAAGTAAAATACTTAAAATCATTTTTTGATACAAAATTACTGATTGAAAACATTCAAACGCACAAAATTCAGGATATAACATACAAAGTTAAATAGTACAGAAACTGTTTCACAATTATAACAAAATAAATCTGGTGTAATACATAACTTAAGATAATATATAAATTAAAATAAACCTTAAAAAGTATCTTTATAATTACAGAGCAAATTAGTTTTACATACAATGCTGTTTGTCCACTTTAAGCAATGTGTTGATAAATAAGTTCTTAATAAAGCATAAAATAATTTAACCATAGAATTTGAACAATAAAAAGCAATAGTGAAACTATATGAAAATCTACTTATAAAAATATATTCTTATCAGATTACATGCATAAATTATCACATTCATAAACAAAATGTTATAATTATTGAAACTTTCTAATTTGGCACAATTAAAATATAATAGGAATGTATAATAATAAATTGACATGCATAAATCATCAAAACAAAGTTCAGAACAATTTAACAAAAAAATACTCTGAAATCTTGAATATTTTGTTATAATAAAAAATAGTTGTATCATTTTCATTTCAGATTTTAAACAGCACAATGTATTTTAACACTTAGTATTTTTATTATTTTATATTCAAAAATAAACATTTCTCTTTCTCATAAAGCACATCACATTTTTATAAAAACATAAAGCTCTAGATATTAAATAAATATTGTTTTGGAATGTGAACAAAACATTGGGAATAAAACATTAAAAGTGACAAAAACAAAATTAACTCCCTTACAAAGAAAATAAACAGTCTATTAAAGTCTTTTAAAATTGACAGTTAAAGAAAGTTTACAAATAGATATTAAAGAAAGTCAACAAATCTTTCACAATTTTTTAATATTAGTTTATATAATTATTCTAAAATTAAAAAAATAAGATTTTAAGCAAAATTACACAAAATGATTTTGCAAATAGCCAAGTTTAAGAAAAGTTTTACAGATTCATAAAAAAATAGACATTTAAATTAAAACCTTAAGTCATTAGCAAGCTTAGGAATTTAAACAAATGCACATATTACATAAATAATAACCTCAAATATTTCACAAACAAGTTCCGTCCAAGACACACATACATATAAATAAATAGTTCTACATAGATAAAATCTCCATGAAAACAATATTTAAAAACATTTTAAAGGATCAAGAAAAAAACTTTTACA
Organism: Latrodectus hesperus; assembly: GCA_037975125.1. NCBI lineage: Eukaryota > Metazoa > Arthropoda > Arachnida > Araneae > Theridiidae > Latrodectus > Latrodectus hesperus. The sequence goes on from CM075855.1 coordinate 12,773,582, forward strand.
TTAGAAAAAAATTGTGCTCTAACTATTAAAAGCTTCATTAAAAATATCTCATTTTTATTTACATGTTCTTCACACGTTCCTCCAATTTCTTAAGCTCATCCCCAATTTCCTCTGGCAAGTCTTGAGGCACTTGCTCACTAAAATACTTGGCTATGTCCTTACATTCTTGCAGCCAAAAGTCTTTTGGTAAATGAAATAATGCTTTGGTATCTACAGGTGAAGAGAGACCTGAATAATTCAATGTTCCTTCTTTTGGAATGTAACCAATGGGAGTTTCCTAAAAACATTCACAAATTAAAGAAAAGGCAGTTTTCTAAATTATAAAATTATGTGCTATTATTAAAAAACTCAAGAGAATTTTTAATAGAAATATACTTTCTAATATTAAAATTTCTGATTATCTGATATTTGAAAATTTTAGTTGTTTGTCCATGACTATCAAGAAAACTAATTTGATCAAATTTTTAACAGGATTTAGTTTGAAGCAGTCTTCAAAATCGCAGTATCCACACTTGAAACAGGATTTGAACCTACAACTGTTAAGTTGAAGACTAGCACTAACCAATCAACATAAATAATTCAATTTTTTAACTTTTATATTTTATTTAAGAAAACCCAATACTTTTCAAAATAAATTATAACCAAGTTAATAGCCACTTAAAAATATAAATTTTACTTAATATATATTTTAAAAAAAACACAAAATTAAATATGATCACATTATGTTTCATATTCATACATGTTTACTTAAAAAACTCAGTTTAAATAATTCAAGCAATATTACATAAATTTTTATAACTTTTTCCCATGCAAATATTAAAAATTGCTTATACAAGTGATATGGTATTAAGGATAGACAATTTACATTTCTACAGACTATTTCTCTAAAAAAAATTGATTGCAAAGAATCTCTTAAATGAAAGCAACTTATGCAATTTAAGATGAAAATGATGTAAAACTCATGGGTTTTGAACACAAAAAGTCTGAGTGTTTGGTGCAAGTCTGGTGAAAGATTTTCCATCAAGGTGATTATCAAGGGGAGAATCTGATGGAGCAAAGTCAGATCGTAAGGAAGATGGCACAAAGTCTCCCAATCAACACTGTACAGTATTTATGGACACCTGCGTGACATGTGACCTCATGTTGTTGGCCCAGAACAATACACTGTAGTGATTAGCCAGTGCTGGATTCTTCTGTTGCACATGTTCAAGTTGATGTGAGTAGAGGTCAACAGTAATTGTTAGTAGAAGCTCAGTGAGCCAATTGACAACTAGTCCACCAGACAAAGCATAATCTTACTTGGGTACATAGGTTGTCTTGTGTTGCACAGGTTAATATCCTGGGGTGACAGCCAATGTTGCAAACGCTTGAGAGTATCATACAGGACCTACTTTTCATCAATAGTCAGCACTCAAATATGGATGTTCTACTGTGGAGAGAAAGCCATAATAAACAGGCTGCCACTTGTTGCTTATGGACTTCTAATAGCTTATGAGGAACTTATTTACTCCATCTGCACCATTTAGGCAAGACATACAAAATCTGTTTCCCTAACATAATTGTCTGGCAAGTTCACCGCACATTTGATTAATGTCCTCCTCAATGCCCACCTGCAGGGCTTTGTCCTCCTAGGCCTATGGTCATCCATCGTGAGTTTCATCACAGAAAAACGAATCTCTCGACCTAAATTCATGAAAACAATGCCTTACTCTATGTTCCTTTAAAGCAATACCCCAAAAACATTTGACTATTTGGCAACTTGATGAACACTTGGAAGTTGCAAAGACAACAAAATTAACTGAGCTCCTTCAACATGTCTATTTCTATTTGCTATTGTACTGATATTGATAAAAGTGTGCAGTGGACCTACTTTTATAACGACTGATATTCCTACTTTTGACTGACTTTTATCTCAACCACATTATATACTAATTTGAAAACTTATTCTCACTTCATTAAATGGCAACGCAAAAACAAGACCTATCCTGTTTACTTCGTAATATAGCAAAATCAATACCCTGAATAAGAAAAATTATTAGACACAATATAAAAAATAATGAAACATTAATAAAAATTTATTTCTGTTACCCAATGACAATTTCTTTTTTCACCCCAAGATTATAGTTTACAATCAAGAAGGATGAGATACGAAGAACTATCGGATCTTGTAAAATATTCAGTATCATACACAATGCTTTACCAGCTTAACTATAAAATTATATAGAAGGAATAAATAAAATTCTAATTTTCATGCATTAAAGTAAGATTTTTTAAGTTTTAACAACTTATAAAATAACTGTATAGTTATGGTGAACATTTAGAATAAATTGTATTCGAGGGTAGAATAATTCTTAAAACTAAATAACCACTTTAAGATATTTTTACTCTAAAAAGACAAATTGCTGTTTCAATTATGTTACAATTTTCATTTGGCTACAATTAACCATTTTTTAAAAAACTTTCTGCATTATGAATATGAACTTACCAATCAAATATTAAACATTTAATTAACCTCAATGATTTTTATCGAGATATTAACTTTGTTAATTAAAAAACTTATGAACATAATTTCGTATAAATTCCATAATCTTTAGAATCTCCATAAAATAAACTCTGCTATAAACTACACAATACACTCAATACACATTTTAATAAAATTTTACCAATAATTCATAGCTTGAAAATTAATCATGCTTTGTAATATAAGCTAAAAAGTGAATGCAAAAAAGGAAACATTTCAATCATTTACTCATCTGAGATTTTTGTTCCAACATTTTATTCCCGACTCTTAAAACAGATACTGTTTGCAACCAGGATATAAATTAAACCCATCAAACTTGCAAAACATTGTAAATCTTTTTATAGAGACAGCTTTGTCCATAAAAGTATTACGATAGTGTTACACAATAGAAACCAAGGCACTAGGAACAAAAATTATATTTAAACTAATTGAAAAACAGAAATTAATTTGAAATACCTGAGCAATATCTTCTCCATCTACTCTTCGGCAAATCCAATCTAAAACCCTACTGTTTTCTCCAAATCCAGGCCACAAGAATTTGTTATCATCATCCTTTCGGAACCAATTTACATGAAATATATTGGGTAATTTCAAACCCTCCTTCTTACCCATGCTCAACCAGTGATTCAAGTAATGACCAAAGTTGTAGCCAAAAAATGGACGCATAGCAAATGGATCATGCATGATTACTTTCCCTAAAAATAAAAAAACACTTAAATATTTGACAGCAACAAACTATCCAAAATTCACACAAATTATTGCACAAAAGAAAATAATGTTAGATGTTTCCAATGAAACTCTTAAAATTTGTTTTACATTGAGCATGGAAAGACATAAAATAAATTTAACAAAACTATAAAATAAAGTAAACTTATAAAATTTATACTAAGCAGAAATAAAAATTTACAGTAAATAGCATAATGAAAATAAGTGTTCCCATGCACAATTAATAAATTCATTTTCTGATAAAAATAAAAACTTATACAAATTGATTTTGTAAAAATTTTAAAAATCTTAATATTTTAGAAACTTTAAACTTTTTAAACTAAGAGAAAATAGAAATTTTCGAAAATTAAAGTATAAATTTTCAAGTAATTATTTTTGTAAAAAATAAAGTATAATTTACTTAAAAATCACAGTATCAATTAGAGATAAAATAACACTCGTCAGGAATCAATTCTTAAATATCTATTTTCAAGCAATTTTATCAAAATTATATATACTTTTATATTCGTACATAAAATTTTAAATGACAGCCATAATTGTAAACTTTAATGTAAGTGGCAATGTTATTGATGAATATATTTAAGTTTTTGCAATTATGTGACAAAGCAGTCTAATTGTATTTGTTAAATGCAAAGCAAAAAGTTTAATTCTTTTGTGGCCTTATAATTATTTTGTGCACTAACTGTTCCAAACTTTTACTTCAAAAAGGATAAAGAAAGCCAGTATAGGCATAATAAGTTTCATATGAATCAAAGAAGTATGGAGTACAATAATTTGAATTTATGTGGTGAATGGGACTATAAATGATAACTGCTTAATTCATATTTGCATTAGTCAGGGTTTATTTTCACACATTTTATAGACCTAAATTATTTATAGTTAGGATCAGAAAAGAAAGTTTAGAAAATATCTTCAATAAAATTCAAATTACAAATTTAAGTTATTTTTATAGGGGTTTCATAAATTCTAACAAAATTGTTTGCTAGATCAAAAATGGTTTTCTCCACAAAATTTCTGCTTATTGACAGCCATAAAATATATATAAGTTCTCTTCATGTGCAAAAAAATTCTTTTAGGCATCTACCTCCAAAAGAAATGACTTATCTATAGCTTGGTTTGTATAACCACTTCCATTTAGCATAGATTTTAATTTCTTTGGATAATAAGACATAGCCTCTTTATCAACACCTGACACTTCTTTACTTCTTGCAATGCTATACCAATTACATTGGCTTTTAAATCGGCCGAAGCAACAGTTACTATTTTTTAAATCTTCCTCTTTGGCCGTTTCTTAGTTCTTTCAAAAATTCGTTGAGCACACTGTCTTCTGATCAATAGAAATATTTTTGGTACTTTTCCGTTTCGCCGGCGCAAATTTCGCCAAGCAATAATTAAGTCGCTAATTGGCGACAACACACAGTATGCACATAAAATTTTTAAATAATGTTTTATATAAAAAATTTTTAATTTATTTAATTGTTGTTCTCGTGTTCACGCTATGCGTGCCCTGATGGGTGACAGAGCCTCAATTTATTTACTTATTATATTAGATTAAAATTTATCGGGTGATGCATATTTCAAAATCTTATTTTTTTTTAATATTTTTTTATGTGAATTTATTACAATTATTATATTTTAAGATATATTTTTAAAATCCGATTTTTACTAGAGAGATTTTATGAAATTATTAAATTTGTATATATAGCAACATAGCATAAAATTATAAAATGGAAAATAAATAAATAAAAAAAAGAGTCGAAATAAAGTCGTTGACAGTAAAAGGCCGTCACATGTTTCTGGAAACGTAGCAGTAGAAGGTTACCAGCTGAGATATTCCCCCTAGCGCCGGTTGTATCATTTCTGGCGACTTTATCACCTGCGCCGGCGAAACGGAAAAGTACCATATTTCTTATACTTACTTGATTATCACACCATATTTTAAGTTTCCATTTAAGCGATAATACTATGACGTTTATACACAAATGATAGTTGCTAAGCATACTTAAAGACTGAGCATTTTCAAAAATTGAGAATTTTTCCTTTACTTTTTATAACTGTTTAAGCAACAGATTCAATTAAATTTTTTTGCTATTTCTCAATATTTCTTATATCAAAGTCCTTAAGGTTAAGTTCATATTCCAAAGATATTTTCTTGTTCTATACCAAAGAATCAGAGCTACATATGGATGACATGGCCATTTTTCAAATTTGAATATGTAATAACACACTGCATAGATAAGAAAGAAGTTATGGATAATCCTAAATAAAAAATGTCTGAAATAGGAACCAGGGAATGAACAATCAAGTTGAGCTCAAATAAGGTGAATTACAGAGATGGAAATTGCTTAGGTCTGGCTTTGTAACAGTTGAGGTATTACAATATTTAAAGCTGATTTGGTAGATATGACTTTTGGTCACATTTTGCATAAGATCTAATTTAACCAGGACGTACAATTTAAAGTGTATTTGAAAACAAGTAATAATCCTGAGAATGGAATTGTACCCACAAAGTATTGAATCAAAAGTGTGAGTGCTAATCATTTCACAGCTAACTCAACAAAATTGGAAGCAGAAAAGTTTCAATAAAATATTCATTTATAAATCAAGGCAAGCATTAATGTTTTGACAAATAACCAAAAATTACTTTTAAATTTATCTAATCAATACTTTTTAAAGGCTGATTTTAAAATATTAATGATTTTAATTCAAATATTTCAAAATTGAATTTATTATTACTGCTATTTTTGTGTCGTTAATCAATGTGAACTTTAGAATTATTAATGCAAACTTTATATTCATCAAAATACTTTTTGAAAGCATAATTTAAAAAATTATTTTAAGTATATTCAAGCGAACCAAATGTAATTGAGCAGCTATTAGAAAATCTAGGAAAATATTTTCTCTGATGATGTATTATCTTGAATGTATTTTTATTCTGACATTATAAAAGATAAAACCATTTTATTAAGTTTAAATTACGAGGTCATTTTGGTAGTCTAATAAAAAATGTCTTAAATTATTAATAATAAAACCTTTATGTTCAGCAGCAGCTGTAGCTTCAGATCTCATAGCTGCACCAATGAAAACACCATGTTTCCAGTTAAATGCTTCATAAATAAGAGGAACACCTAAAAAACATTCAATTGTACTTAGATGTAATTTTAAATTCCAAACATCATTTAATTATACAAGAAAAAATATTTATCTGTCAATGTAAACTTTTAAATACTAATTCCTTTACATAATAAAAATTTTCAGAGCTACAATTATAATACCAAACAATTTCAGTGTTCTCAATGCATAAAATATGAATTTTAATTAATATGTAAAAAAATACATAATTGTATATTTTGAACTTAAAGAACTAAATTTCCTTTTACTTTAAATATACATTAATATTAAATACAAATAAGAAAATTAGACTTATCTGTTCTAATACAATTTGGTTTATATATGAAGGATAAAATAGTTCAGTAATTTCACCAGTAAAAGAATTTTACTTCATATGAGTTTATTTTATTGTTTGGCAGTTTCTGAAGTCATTTTGGTATGTTAGGACTAATTCAGTTGGATTAAGTTGGAATACTGAACACCTACAAACATCCACATAGATTGAGGTAGGAGTTGAACAAAAGAACTTTCAAATTGAAGCTATAGAACTAATTTAATTGCCACCATCAGCTTTTTCATTTTTAAATGAAACATTTAATGCATAATAGTAATATATTATTATTCATTTGTAATTATTGAGAATGTATAGCAAGTAGATTTCAAGTTTGCAACAAATGTATTGGAAAATTGACTTGAAATCTTTATAAATAGTTAATGGAAATTCTCAGTATACAGTTCTACATAAAAATTCTTTTTAAGTGTCAATTTAACTTACAAAGAAACTGATTTCAGCTTGAGTAGAAATCAAGTTAATCCACATGAAACTGTTTTTTTTAAGTAAATGCTTTGAACTTACACTTACAAAGAGAACACAGTTTCATGTAAATTAACAAGAACAACTAATACACTTTTAGCTGAGTACTTTAATATTTTAAATAGTTTATTTTAATTTTTTGTGAATATGCATGATAAGTACAATTTCAACACATGTTATTTTAATTATTGATTGTAATCTAAAATAATGAAAATGTCATTTACTCATGATTACATATTAATGCAAGGGTGCCACTTTAAAAAATTGTCAATATGGAAAATTTCAAGCTAAAATATTGTTTTATGCAGTTTTACAAGATCATTTATATAATAAAAAATATATGCTATAAATAACAAATGATTACTCTAACTCACTTCCATAATTTCCCATTTTTAGTGCTATCATTGTGAAAGAAGAAACCTTACAATTTGTCTGGAAAATGCTGTCATAACAGCTTTTACAAAGTTTAAAAATTTACATTTTGGAAAACTATCTTGAATATATATATTGAAAAATTTCTTTTAGCACCTAAATATGAAGTAATTAATTTATTATCAAAAACTTTAACCCTATTACTTATTTTACACCCATTTTATGTGCAGTTTCATCAACATTTAATGAAAAATTATAATTCTATTTGCTCACACCACAAGTTGTTATACATATAGCACAAGTTTTCTCCTCCCCCATATTTATTTTGGACAGTTATAAATCAGCTAATTTCTGCATAAATGCAATAATTTCTAAAAGAAAAGTCTTTTCACTCAAAAATGCAGTGATTACAGCTTTGTGTTATGTATCTTGATTGCAAACAAAAAATTCAGATTAAGGGTGGTATAACTCGTCTCAAAGCAGTAGTACCCAAGCTCTTAGTTGAAGACATACTTCAAATGGTTAAATTTTGTTAAGTTGTTAAATTTTATAAATACTCAGTTAAATTTTGGATAAGAGTCACCTTAACTGAATTATTTTTATAAAATAAAATTTTAGGCATAAGTGCATCGTGTGAATCATTTAGAAGTGCATCGTAATTATGTTTTAAGATATACTTAAAACAATTTAATCTCTTGAAACAATTTAATTAAAATCTCATCTTCAAAGATTTTCAAGACTGTAATCTTCCCCAGCATGAAAAAGTGGACTCATTAACATAATGAGGAATTGATAAGTATTTGAATTTCTTTAAAATAACACGTCATTAATTTTAAAATAACATAATCTAAACATTTTGTGCTCGAGATTTTCATTTACCATGAAATATTTCCAATTTAAAGGAACTATAATAATGTATTTTTGATGTAATAAGAAACATATCTTAAGTTACATACATACAAAACTTAGCAGCGCATTCAAAAACATTAAGCTTTCATAGCTTACATCATTAATTTAAGTCTTTCCATACAGTCCCCATATATTACTTAAAACAAAAATTTAGTCCCAAATGTGTAATTTCAAGCATTGAAATTAACATTACATAAATGCATAATATTAGACATGAATGCAAGTTTGACATACTTAATATTGACAATGCAATATTCAAATTAAAAAATTCAAAACACTAAGTAATGCTTAGAATACAAGTATTATATTAACATATAGTGCTTAATTAAAAGAGAAACATTCTGCATATTTAATGCTGCAGAATAATTTTTATCAAGTCTAACATTTATCACCTACAGTATTATGTGCTCATAAAACTTGCCTTTAGGCCGTCTGCCACCAAATACTATAGCACTAACTGGAACACCTTTAGGATCTTCCCAAGCAGGATCCATGATAGGACACTGTTTTGCAGGAGAGCAAAACCTATTCATAAGAAACTCCTTTTAAGTATTGATTAGATTAAACACTTTTTATTAATAAAATTAAATATTATCAAACAAAGCAAACATTTTCAAATAGAAATAACTTAAGTGCATTAAAGTTCAAAATTTTAGTTTTTAGTTATATATATTTTAGATTAATATACTTAAAATATTAGTTCTGCATTACATATTAATTTGTTTATAAATTTGATATTTCTTGATTTTTCGATTATAAGAGCAATTATCAGTTTATATATTTTGAGTTTTGCAAAGAGTTTTAGATATTGATATTTGATGTTGAAAAAATTTGATTTAATTAATATTTCAAAATAATGTCATATACTAACCATTTTAGAACAGTGGGCTTGAATATTCACTTGTTTCTATTTCTGTGAAGTACATACACATATTTAGGGAAATAAACATAAAGGAAGAACAGTATGTATTGAACTGTCAAATAAAAAGTTTTAGCTAATCACCAGATGACAATTTGTGCGTATTTTTAAACTAAGTTTTAGGATCTCAACTTCAGTTTCTACAATTATTGCCTTTTTTGGTATTTTCACTCGTGATAAGAAACCATTATGTAAACAAATGCAGTTCAGACTGCTATCCACATAAGTATATATTTTTTCCTTTAGAATATCTCTAAACACTTTCATTTGATTTTATAATTGTCCTATAAATTTTATTCAAATATATAAATAGGAAGCTTTTTTATCTGTAATGAAATAGTTAAGTTTTAAATGTGTAGTTCCTGTAAAGAACTGTCAAATCCACATGAATGAATTCTTAAAACAATCAAATGTTGATTTTTACATGTTCTTAATAATTACTTCAAAATTTCACTTTTAAAAACATCTATATCATGTAATATTTTTTAAAATTGAATTTGTATAATCTGTTATCATTTTAGTCTTCCCAAAAAATCAAATTTTAAAATCAAATATTTTTTATTAAATATCAAACTCCAAAATTTTAATACCAAATAGTTTTTAAAAAAAAGAAAAATTAAAACTAAAAATTATAAATAATTAAACATAATAACTATAATCACCTGGAATTTGGGTGAGCAGATGGTTTTCCTACATCTGGGGTCCAATTTTCCATTCCTAACCACGATGTTATTTTAACATTTGGGGGGATTTCATCTTCCAACCCCTCCCAGAAAAACCCACCGTCACTGGTTTCAGCAACATTGGTAAACATTGTGTTTTTCTGTATGGTCAGCATAGCATTAGGATTAGTTTTCATTGAAGTACCTATAAATTAAATTTGATGTTATACAAAAAATACACGAAATTTATACAAAGTGAAGCAAACGTCAAAGAAAATAACATACACATTGTATTTTACAACAGATTGATGTAAAAACTAACCTAAAGAGTTTATATTTAAGAGTATCAAATCTACTTGTAAATGAAACCTTTATAAAATATATAAATTATAACTTAATATATAAAATATACAAAACTTTCTTAAACTAAAAAAGGTACTTAAAAATTTTAGAACGTATTTTAATCATAATGGAAAAATAAGGAAATATTTAACACTAAATTATAATAGTAAAAATCCTTAAACATAGAATAAAATTATTTTCATAAAAATATAAAAACTAAGATAGCATGGTATAAAAGTTTTAAATTTACATTTTTGCAATTAATGCAATTGGAAAACAATACATTTCTGAATACAAAGAATTCCACAGTATTTCACATTTTAAATCTAACAATATACACTTTTATAAATAAATTAAAACTCATGCTCTTCAAATTGTAACTATACAGGTACACAGTGAAAATAATTATTGTGTCTAGCATTTTGTGACAAGAATAAACTAATTCTGCCAATAATGTTAGTCAATTACTTAAACATATTTTCTTTTTCTCTTTTCTAAAATTAAATATGTAATGATGAGTAACAAAAAATTTCACTATATGTTTACAAAATTAATGAAATTATTTTTTCATTATGATTCAAATTTAATTAAAAAAATTTTTTACTGAAACAATTTATGTATGCCAAATACAGCAACATTTTAGACTAAAATTTAAATTATAGATAATGTTGTAGCCTTGTGCCAGAGAGGTTATCAATATAGGGTACACTGCTCCAATTTTTTTATTGAATTGTCATTTTGTGTGGAGTCCAACTTCCTCAGTACACACATGCCATAGGTACCCGTTTATAGGGTAGGCAACCATTCACAACCCATTCATACAAAGAAAGGACAAAGACACAGGAGAGAGAAAGTACATCCATGCCTGAACTAGGATTCAAACACAGGAACTCCTATCTGTAGTCAGGACCACTGACCACTAGACAGGGCGGGTGGCTATAAATAATGTAATCATAACAATGTCAAATTTGTGCAATTTGAAAAGTTTTAAGGATTTGAAACTTATAAAACTTTAAAATATAAATGAATTAAGACATAAGAGTTTCGTGGATAATAACTAATATTTAAAATGATTTACCAGGTGCAACTCCAAAAAATCCATATTCTGGATTGATAGCTCTCAGTTGACCATTTTCATCAAATCTCATCCAACAAATGTCATCTCCAACACATTCAATTTTGTAGCCTGGCAAAGTTGGATTCATCATAGCCAAATTAGTTTTCCCACAAGCACTTGGAAAAGCAGCAACTATATATTTTTTCACACCCTTAGGATTCGTAATACCCAATATCTAATTTTAAAAAAGTAAAAACGAATTTAGCATAGAAAATCAATTAAAAATAGATTTTTCTTAAATTTTATAGTTATTTTCTAAAGAAACTTGAATATAAAACATACACAAAATTAATGTGAAATAGATTCATCAGATCATAGTTTAACAATAAGTAAATAAAATAGTCATTTTTTACTCATCAAATTTAATTTAACCAAAAGCTACTGAATAAAGTGGATCCCAAAATACTGTAAACCTTTATATATTCAAGGTGCAAATAGAACATACAAAGTCAAATGGCTAATTGTTCCGCTGCCAAGTCAAAGAATTATTCAAAGCAAACAGATTAAAATTTGAAAACTTTAGTTATATATAATGAATATATTATACAAAAATCCTGAATTTTTCCACTATTGCAAGGAGGAGGGAAGATCAAGGTGATTTATGATCAAATATGCAATAATATTTTACAGTTAAATTTTTATTTAACTTACTCGTAAGATATTCTAAGCAATTTTTAGCAATATCTTAGCATTTTTTGGCGATTTTGGAAAATTAAAATGTTAAAAAAATATAAAGATTTATATTTTTTTCACATTTTAATTTTCCAGAATCGCCAAAAATTGCTAAGATACCATGCTGTATGTTTCAATTTAATAAATATTACAAAAATTATGAATTTATCAGAATGTGAAATATGAAATAACTCGCATTCTAATACATAATAAAGCAATCTAGTTACATAAATTAATCATTCTGGTGCAGAATGATGATCTTAAAATTTTTGAACTAATCTTGAATAAATATTTGTTTTTTAAATCTTTTCTATTTTGTAATAGAAATTCGCAAATTTCTCTTATTATAAATAATTTCCTAGTTAATATTTATTAAGTTTCTTATAAACAAATATTTCTTTTTCAATTTTAATTACCATTCAATTAATATTAATATTTAGTTTCGAATAAAACTAAAGATTGTTTTAAACAGAATTTAATGAAAACAAGATTTAAAATCATTCATATTTTTTAAATTTCTGTTTATGCATTATATATAGATCTCAACACAGAGTTTGCAAGTTTTAACAATATCAGTACACAATATTAATATAAGCTTGAGTGTTCAAATATAAAAAGCTCATTGATATCTGCATTAGGTTAATAATCAAATCAAAAGTTTTAACATTGCATAATGGACAGCCAAAGGCCATTGTAAAGTATTTTTTAATATCAAATGAAATTTTGTTCTGAGAACTTTTCCAATATGGGCTGCATTCACATGTTGCAAGGAAGAAAACCTGGAAATTCCCTAAACACCAAATTTAACAGATACATATGCTGAAGGCAGGAATGCAATATTCATCTTTAATCGTTCAACAGTCGCTGAGATCAAACCCAAGACCAAATGAGCTAAAGAGAGCTGCCCTAACTCTTTGCCATTGAGACAGAACAAAAAATTTTAAACTTAAATATATCAAAAAATTTGAAACTTAAATATATCAAAAATTTTAACAACTATTTTAATTGTAAAAAAAAGAATTTTATATATAAAAAACGTAAAACCACTTTTAAAAAAACAGATTATTCAAATGCTCTTTTCTGCCTTTTTATTTCATAATTAACAAATAACTTATATATGATAAATTTTTAAATTTGAAAAATATTAAGAAATAGATTTTTGAGCTTAGAAAATTACTAAAATATTTAGATAAACAATAAAAATAAAGATATCCTGGGAAAATCTAAAGAATTTACTAAAATAAAATTCCAAATTTAAATCACAACATGAATATAAAGTAAAATTAAACAGAGCACTATTTTCTATACCAGCATATGTTCTGCCAACCATCCTTCTTTCTTAGCAAGTATGGAGCCAATTCTCAATGCAAAACATTTCTTGCCAAGAAGGGAATTCCCCCCATAACCACTTCCAAAGGAACAAATCTCACTGTTTTCTGGAATGTGAGCAATTATAGTCTTCTGGGGATTGCAAGGCCAGTTATTAATAGGAGGTTCTGAAAAATAAAATTTTATTGCTTTTATTATAGCATACTTATTTCAGTAAATTATAAATCACTCATTAAAATTGAATAATTCAATTAAATAACTTAGGAAATTAAAATATACACTTAATTACAATATAAATTAATACAAAATAAAAAATGTGCAGTTGAAATACATTAAAATTATAATTAGAAGTAATTTTTTACCATGAATTAAATTCCTATAATACACACTAAGCTTTCTCAAGCAATAATGCAGATAATTATTTTTATAGTATGAAAATTTCAATAGCATAAAGAAAAATATCATAAACATTTTGTAGTGTTCTATTCCCTATACATAATTTCAATTAAAAATAAACTCAAAAAACAATAAAAGTTATAATATTAATAAATTTTAACTAATATGAAAATTTTAAACAATGCAAAATACAGGACAGTTTTTGGACAATTTAGGTAATATATGCTGTCAATGTTTTAATCATTTCAAGCTTTTAAAAGTGATTAATTAAAAAAATTCAAAACATCACATAACTATAATTCAAAAAATTGAAAGCCGATTCAAATGGCTAGCAAAGTATAATTAACAGATAATACAAGAAAAAGAGCCGATTCCTTTACTTCATGGTTACTGAATAAGAAATTTCTGCAATGAAATGAAAACTAAAATTTTCAATAAAAATTATGAAACTGATTTTTGAAAATTCATTCACAAAACAGTGAATCTAAGAATGCTTTAAATATTTCATATCTATTGCTTTAAACCAATCTGTTTCTTGAATAAGAGAAAAAAATAATAATTTTGACACATTAAAAACAATTTATACAAATCTATAAATTCAACATAAATTTTGTTCAATTACATCTGCTTTATTAAAGTGGAGTAAAGAAACATGGGTAAAATAGTAAAACTGTTCAAATTTTACAAAGATGTTACTTCATAGTAACTTAATATCACAATTTAAAATCAACTTAAAAATGTCTTTCACCTCTGTGTCTAAGTTTAATTTTTAAAAATTTGATAAATAAATGCAAATTTTGAAATTATGTACTATTTATGATATGAATGACTTTTAGCTCAACTATTTTCATATAAAAAACCCAACTCTAAATTCAAGATAAAGGATAATGAGCTACATCAAATGAAACAAATGTGATTTCTGGAAAGCTCTTTATTCAAAGAACATTCTGCACATTACAAAAATATTACAAAGGTTAAAAAATCTATTTCATTATTTACGAAAAAAAGGTAACATTTGTTTTGTCCTTTGGATCTGCTTTTATATTTAAGGTCTATTGCAATCAGGAGCCATTGTGTGTGTTTAAAAATAGCAAACCACTTACCCATATCAGAGGTTATAAAAAACCCACAAATTATTGCACTAAATATATGAATGCTAACAATTTAATTGCCAACTTAGTAGAAAAATTTTGAAATTACTTTTAAATGATACAAAAACACGATTCCGATGAAAACAGGCTTCATCCTTACTTTTCATGGGCAATGGTTGCCCTACAGAATGTAGGCACTTAACAAATTCATCATTTCCAAGGACTTTGAGTACTGTGGCACCCATCCGTGTCATTATTCTCATGCATGCCACCACATAAGGAGAGTCTGTGAGCTGGATTCCTATTTTTGAGAGTGGTGATCCAATCGGACCCATGCTGAAAGGAATCACATACATAGTGCGCCCTATAAATAAAAAATCTTGAGTTTTTTTTTTTAAACAACTTTTGGCATCTATTAGATAAAAAAAGCATCATAAACAATGCTAAGAAAATTTATAAACTAATTGAAAAACAGAAATTATACAAAAATTAATTTTAATAAATGAGATGCATATTATATAATCTTATTAATTCCATTTCAATGCAGAAAAGTAAATATTTTATATGTAATAACAATTTTAAATCAGTGTCTAGAAAGAAAAAGAACTGGTCACCTCATATTAATATGTAATATATAGATAATTAAAACATTTTTAATTAAACATGTCTGCATAATTGTAACTTTTAATTAAGTAAAGATGTATTTTCCAAATAACATAAATGACAAAATTTGATTCCAGTTAAGATTTTAAATTATTTTTATTAAAATTTGTATTTATTAGAATCTTATCATAGAGTGAAAACAAAATTTTAATTTTGCTTAGAATTGTGATTTGTAAATATTTAACATAAACTTCTCAAAATACATACAGTTGATTAAAACAATGTGCAATCTTAAATTCATCAATATTATATAAATATATGATAAATAATTTCAGATTTTTATAAAAAATTTACATTGACTTAATAGAAGTTTTATATGGACATAAAATTTAATTAGCATGAACATGTTATATAAATTGAAATTCAAAATAGAAACAATTCTTGCAATAACTCATTTAAATGTTATCTAATTGAAATACAAAAATTTTTAAAATAAACTTGCTTACAAAGAAATCAATCAACACCATTGTTTTCAAAGTATTTTCTGTCCATGCTTAACTTACCAAATGAAAGTCTTTTGCTGTTCAATTAATATAATACATAAAATTACACAAATTAAATTTTGATGCTGAGAAGATTTATGATTTCAATAATATAGAAAAAAAATACATTACCTTTCATACAGCCCGGAAATCTTTCACTAAATGCTTTTTCCATGTCTGCAGGAGATAACCAATTTCCCAGAGTTCCCTTGATCCCTTCTTTGGGTGTTGGGACAGTATCGCTTTTGTTAGGAGTAGACATGAATGTTAAACTTTCAACTCTGGCAACATCGGCTGGATCAGTACGAGCAAGCCAGCTGTAAGGATAAATATGTAAAAACTGAGAAAATGAGTATATAAAGAAATTAAAAGCTGATGACCAATTCTTGAATATTTATATTTGAAAGAATTATAAATGTATAACAGTCAAGTAAATATATACAGCAGCAACTTACAAAATAAGATTACACATACAGAGAATTAAATTTCTTAAATTTAAATTTCAAAACTGAATAGTCAGTTTATCATAATCCGAAAGGAAATTTATTTTAAATCATTAAATGCATAGAATCTTTCTCACTTTAAATATTAAAGATAAATTAATATTTAGAGTGAGGCATAGATAAAACACTATCATTTACCTTAAAGAATCAGTTTTATATTCTAGAAAGAAATTTTCTAAGTTCTTTAAAATTGACACATTTCGGCAGATTCACAGTAACATTTATCTTGCAACCTTTTTCTTCTATGAAATAATTGCTAATGATCAGGTCATGTGGTTTGTTACAAATGACCTGCAAATACTTGTGTGACAAATACAACAAAACAGCAGTAAATTAAACATTACATCATTTTGAATACTACTAACAATTTCTCTTATAAATATTAAATCATAAAGTATATTTAATCAGGTTAAAGAAAATTTACCATTCTGTAAAAGTTCAATCAATTTATTTAGCTTTATTTCATGAGATCAGATTTCAACTAGTAGAAATCAAGAGAAATAGTCCTGGAACCAGGGGGTACATGTACCTTCCTGGGGCTTGAGCAGCCACCAGGCGCGTCCGCAAGTGGTGGATAGCCGAATGTCCTGTAGGAATGACAGGATAGCCTTGAATATAGAATCAGAGGCCGCAAATCAGCTCCCGTAAACCCTGGTGTTATGCAATCCGTGCCTAGGGCTAATTGGCACCATGGTATTGGTGTCTTAACGGAGCCTCTAGTTGCTTGGCGAACTTCTAGAGTAATTTACCTTGCCCAGCAACTCAGGCAATGCTGGGTGGATTTATATTACCTGAGCTTTTTTAATTGTTATCTTGTGGCTGAAAAGACACAAGAAGTAACAAACCTTTCTGCATTTGCAGGTGAAGCCTCTAAAATAGACCTTGCTGAAAAAGACAAGGGAACTCAGAGGCAATCTTGTAAATGGGCAGCAATGAATCCTTCACTTGAGGTAGAAATGACCTCCAAACCATCTGTTTCTGGTGAAAGTCAGGAAGCTATTCCTAGCATGACTGACTTTCTGACCAGATGGGACTGTTTCAGCAAAATCTTATCTGCTGGAAATGTCATATGCAAGAGGAAACGGCAGAGCATGTCATTTACAAATGTGAGGCTCTTGCCCTTTCTAGATTAACTTCTTTAGGCTTCATCCATACTAGAGAGTTACACCTAGACTCCATTAAAGGGTTATCGGACTTTATTAGTAAAGTGGGTGACCCGAGCAACTGGAACTAGGAAACATTGGGTTTGGAGTTAATGGTACAAAATGCTGAT
Source organism: Latrodectus hesperus (assembly GCA_037975125.1). Taxonomy (NCBI): domain Eukaryota; kingdom Metazoa; phylum Arthropoda; class Arachnida; order Araneae; family Theridiidae; genus Latrodectus; species Latrodectus hesperus. Next base: position 12,791,484 of record CM075855.1, read on the forward strand.
AAAAACAGAGGTGCCCAATGACATACAAACCCAATTTTAAGAAGAGAAATAGTGCATAAAACAATCTCTGAATATATATTTTTATATTAAATTTGCCATTTTTTATTTAAAAAATTATTCATTTAATATTTACATTTAAAAAAAATATTTCTTTTAAATCTTACATCAAAATTCTTGGAACGCTTCTTATAAATAAACTTACTGAAAATTTACTCAGCATTTTAACGCCAGAATATTACTCAAAAAAATTTACAATTTTATCTGCTTTACATAATAACAATATTCCGTCACAAAAATAAAGTCATTAAAGCTTTAAATTCTATCAAAAATATTAAAGTTTTTAATAAAAATTAATAAAAAATTTTACTATAGTTTATTTTATATTTGTAGATTGAAAAATAAAACATTGAAAGTGATTAAGAAGTTAACAAATAGGAAGTACATTTTAAAATTAAGAATATTTTGGAAAATATTTAAAATTTTTATTTTAGAATTTCATTTATAAACAAATTAAGTTATACATTTATTCATGATATATATCTATATCTATTAATTTGGGAAATTATACGTTTATCTACTGATTTCCTTACAATAATTATAAAGAAAGATCTATTTCTTACAATAAAATTATAAAAACGATTAATTAAAATCATAACAGTATCAAATATTCAATAATTTAAACTAGTTCACAAGGTACTACTTACCAGTTTTCATACTTTGGTAAAGGAGTCACAATACCCTGTTTCATCATAAGATTTAACAAATAATCATTTTCTGATTCACTACCATCACAAATGTGAAGGCTGTCTGGTTGACAAAGTCTAGCTTTATCCTCTATGTAATTCCTTACTCGCTCATTGAGCCTGCTTAGATCACCATGGACAACACTTAAATTTCTTACATTCTTTACAGCTGGAGAGCTGTGTGATATACACTGCACATTTTTTACCAGGATAGAGCCATAACTAAAAATGGAAAAAATTCAAAATTGTGATTATATATATCATAAAACTTAAATCAAATTTTAGTTTAGAATTGAAATAATTGATAAAAATATATCTAATACTAATCAAATGTTTTTATAATAGAAATTAGAATAAGCATGCAAAATCTTATGCAAAAGACTTATAGCTAAGAAAACCTAGGCTAAAGTAATTAAATCAAAAAAATTTTAAAAAGCTCAGGAAAAAATAAGATTTGCACAGCATAGACATAATTTTAGTATGGAGAACACTGAAAAATATTTAGCAGAGCAAATAAGATCAAGTATTGATATTTACCAATAACCTAAATGAACATTTCAAACATGAACTATGGGGGAAAAAATTCATCTAATTACCTCAACCAATAAATTCATGAAATTACAAGTATGTAAATTTATTTCAAAAATCTGTGTTTCTATAAAACATTTTAAGACACGAACTAAACTGCTTTAAAAAAATTAATAATCTATTATTTCAAGATATTTAAGGTTTATTATTAGTTTTTATTATACTATAACTTATTATTAGTTATTAGCACAGTATATGCTATGATATCTAAATGTTTGGAAAAAGCTTTAATTATTAATTTCTTAAATATTAGAATATTAAAAACTATATTACAGTCAATACTGTTAAAACTGTTATTTTTGAGTTACATTATATATTAACAGTACAAAAGGAATTTTTAAACCACAAGTTACTCGAAATCGTTTTGAGAATATTTAATTTGTTTAAGAATTAAGCTCCTTCAGTTGAACAGAACAAACTTTTAAAAAATCCAACAAGTATAAAATAACAGTATTCATTGTAATAGAATTTCAATTCTTGAAAAAAAAATTCTTTACTTCAAAGCTTCTATAATATAATTTTGATAGTTTTTTTATTAATTTTACAATTACAAGTTTTTATCAAATCAGAACATTCATAAATATAATAAAATCCATATCCAAATTTTTTTTTTAAGTTTTTAAGTTTCAATAAAATACAGAAAAATTTCCTCTAAATGTTTTCTAAACATAGCTCATTCACTCTTTTTGATATGCAATATAATTAGGAATATAATCTAAAAAATCATAATTTGAGGATATGAAGATCAAATGATCAATTTGGCTTTCATAGGTCTAGTTGGAAATCATGATGGGAAAATCTGCACCAGAAAAATTCATAGACATTTTAAAATATTATCAAACAGAGAAAGAAATTCTCTGAGATTAGGATAGTTATTTAAATTCAAGATTATAAAGAATGTGATGTTAGGACTTAAGTGTGATTACTTAATCTGTACATTCAAGAGAGTATTTTCACTCTATATCTATGCCCAAAGGAAAATTAGACCATGTATTTTAAACAATAATTTTGTTTTTAATACATTTTAATGTGGCTCTGTTTTGGAACCTCAGCCCATTTTCCAATCAATCAATATAGCTAGTTATAATGTCACATTCTAAAACTTGTAAAAATCTTGTTTTAAAGTAAACTATTATTTAAAACTTTTTAGAAATTATATAATACTAATTTGTGGGTGTATACTGATATATGCAAAAAGTGATAATATTTGATATAGATTTGATGTCATGAGTCAACAATTTTAAATTATAATTTCAGGAAATACTAAAAACTTTTAAATTTTCATCATGTTTTCATTATAATTATTTTCTATCATTTAAGATTTAAAATGTTAGAGTTGTAGAAATATATCTTTATCCACATATTTTCATTACAATATTTTATGTATATATTTATGTTTGAATGCTCAAATATCATTCTATATTATTTATTCATATAAAAATATAGAAAATATCTTTCCATTTATAATTGAGGTTTAACAATTACGTCTAACAATGATTTTTAGATTCAGAAATTTAAGTACTTTTGTATTTTTAACTATATATTATATTTAAATATTTCTTTGGTATTAATGCAATATTCATTGTCAGAAAAATAATAAAATATTAAAACGTATCATTTCAACTTTTTATATTACATGTTTAAAGAAAAGACTAGAATTTTTTTTAAACATAGTTAAAAAAAATTGTTTAACTTTAATTGTATCGATACATAAAAAATTGATAGTTATGAAGAATATATAGTATAAATTTATTTTAATTTTGAGCATTCATAACATGTTTATTTAAGAGAACCAACAAATATAAATTGATAAAAATTAAAAGTGATTAATTTTTTTCTTTACTTCAAAATTATAAATTACTTTTAAAACATAGTATTACAATTATAGAAAACTGTAAGTACTCATTTAGTGAGAATATTTTTGCCAATTGTAAAATAAACTATGGAGAAGTGAGGTGAACAGGACGAAGCTTATATCTGAGGTCCATCATATGCTAATTGGAAGTCTTCCAAAATGTTAATGGTTAGATCCATATGTCAATCTAGAAGAGAACTGGAAAACTTCCAAGTATTGACCAATGACTAATATTCTTCAAAAAAGGTTTAATGACAATTTCTTTAGAATTCTAAGGTTAAACCTATCACTCTAAATGAAGGTTATCTGAGCATACTCAGGTATATATGTTCTATAGTTTCTATCGATAGTATAAAATAGTACATTTTATTTCACAGCAATTTCAAAAAAGGGACTTGTAAAGACAATATGGTAAAGCTGATTTTAAAAATCTAGATGGACAAAAATATATATTCAAATAGTCAAAAAGAAACTATATTCAAATAGTCAAAGAAATGATACCAAGAAGAATCAAAACTTGTTTAGAAACATTTAAGCTTTAGGACAAACAACTATGTCTTATTTTATAATTCAGAATAAATAACCAAATTTATTGTTATAAATTAGAATATTTTGTTTTATTATGGGTCTATTAGAAAAATTATTAAAATAGTGACCAGAGAGGAAAAGTCAAATTTAAAAATAAATCAAGTTTAAAGTATCATTAACTTTTCTAGGAAATTTCAAATAAAAAATGGATTATGTACTGATATAATTTTAAATAAAAAAAGAAAGCAAAAACATCCAAACTATAAAATAATTGTTTTGCAAATCATGCACTGGCTAGGGATGGCATGCTGGGAAATAGGGGTATGTTAGTGAAGAACCTTACTCTAAATGAGGCAGAGAGCCACAAGGAGCAGATTCAGTCAAGCTTGTCAACATACTGATCTTTTTGTATTATTCACTGGTCACAAAATTGAAGAAGGGTAATAGAAGGAGAGCACACACAGAAGAAAGGCAACAGACACAATACTTCACAATACACAAGGCATATACAGAGAAGAAATGAGATATTAAGATAGATCACAGTAACAGTTGGTACTTGAGCATGCAAAATAGAAAATCATTAAGGTTTCAAAAAATGATAGTTAAATTTAACAGTTGGTTTTTAATTGAAAATACTCTTGCTGTAGAATTTTTATTTAAATAACAAAACTAAAAATTAAAAACTAAAGTTGGTTATAAAGTATACAAAATACTCAAGCTTTTTCATTGCCTGCACATAAAATTTTCAGAATAGCATATTAAAATTTAGTATGTTCCAATGTTATCTTATTAGAATAATGTGGAAACACCACTTATATAATTTAATATACAGGGATTTTAGAAAATATGAATTAAAAAGTTAAATTCCTTCCTAACACAAATGATTTATAATTTTAGGTAACTTAAAGCAAAGTTGGCAGCTTCATCACAACAAAAATGAAAGATTAATACTTTGTGAGTACGCATAGACTATCTCAACATGGAACTTACTGATTTATTGGAAGACCAAAATTGTCTACACATTACGTTACAGTCACAAGACATTCCAGGAACCATCAAAATACAATCCACAAATAGTGGTATTTTATTTGGATGTTAGTTGGAAAGTGAAATTATATTATGATATACTAATATCAGTTCAGATATCTATTCATCCTTTTACAGCAATTTAAATTTATACTATTGTAGTGTTTAGCAGCTACACAATTTGCAAAAATAAACAGATAACAGTAACCCTCAAAATAAAAGTCCTTAGATAAATGAAATATCAACTTAATGACATTTTTAAAAACACTACACAAAATTTTTAAATTTAAAATTTACATAAAATAACCCCAACATTCAATTTTATGAATACCCTAAACTTGAAATAAAAAAGAATAGATTTCAATACCAGCTTTAGGTGTCCTTAATATTAATTCTAATGAATTGACTTTCCTATACATATTGCTTTTTTAATTTCAATTTTGTATAGATATAACAAAATTTTTTATTCCCATTACATACTTAAAATTTTAATCCAATAATTTAAATTTCTCAAATCACTAAGGAAATAATTTCGGAAAAAACGTCTTCATTGTTCCAGCTCAGTTTTTGGAGTGATTGGTTCACAATAACCTATATTTCAATACTTATCTAAGATCAGTAAATATTAGATGCTAATATAGAATTTGCATATATGTAACATTTTTAAGCAATGTTCGTATTTTCGAATATTTAAATATAACCGGTGCTCCTGTCATTTTTAAAAATTTAATGGAAGTGATAAGCATTGTTATATAAAGGTCATCTAAGTTGTTTATAAATAATGAATTATACCAATTTAAAATGATTTTCTACTATTTTTTGTTCTAGAGATTGAATTTGAAAATAAATAATTTAAGAGCCCCTTCATTAAATAAAAATGCGTTTACATTAATTTTCAAGCATGCTATTGAAATTTAATCACTGATGATTAGTTGGTTGGTTGGGTTTTATGGCGCAAGGGCCAAATAAGGACAAGCTGCGCCACATTGATTAGAAATTCAAAAAACTAAAATCTCACAAATGTTTATTTCCATAAAATTACTCTTAAAAGTCGAAGTCAATATTTTATTTTTGGCACAAATGCCGTATAATCCAGGATTCTAAATTCTGAATTTTTTTTTTTTTTTGGCGATGAAGAAATGTTTCCAAGATTGCGTATTTGTGACGTGCGCAATGACGTAAATATTAGGGTTGCCAAAATAGAATTTTCTGCATAATTTTGATGTCTCCATATTTATGACGTAATAAAAACCAGGTTGCCAGACACACAAGAAAATCCGCGAAAAAATCATCAAACTCAAAATTTGGCCTCCTGGATTATACGGCATTTATCTTATTCCTTTATGAATATTTTAAAATGTCAAATACTCATAAATTGATAAAATCTAAGATACTTTAAAATTAAACTCATGCACGCATTAAGCGGAGAATGGCAAGTTTATAAATTATTCTTAAAAATAAGAATATAATTATAAACAGAAATCATCTCAAAAACCTTTGACTTTACAGAACTTAAATGTTTAAAAAGCAAACTAACTTTGCTAAAGACAAACACTGGTGCCTTCGCCTCCCCAAATACATGCATGTTTTTAAGTAAATATTAAAGCATGCAATGTATTCTGATTATTCCATCAAAAGAAACTAAAAAAATAACTTCTAATTTAAAACATAGTTGAATATAGTACAAATTTCATAGTTATATTTTTATTTCCATTTAAATGAAAAAATGAAACCAGAAGTTATATTCACGGATTTTGAGAGAATTTAAAATTCCAAAAGAATTAAGCTGACGCATGAAACGTGCTAAAAGCTTAAAAATAATTCATACAATTAACGATTATCGGAAATGTTTACAATATTCTGCGGTGAAGGTGAAAAAAAAATCAAAATTTATTCCAACAAGCTAGTGTCATCCTAATTTATTTTAATCCATGCAATAAGTATTCAAGTAGGGCACTGGGCATTGAGTATGAAACCGAATTCTGACGCAAGCTGAAGTTCCTATTTCGTCAAAACAATAACCTTGGGTAACGAGAAGAGCATTCGAGTTGATTTGCGTTTATGCACACACCCATAAAGAACACTCCTTAAATTTGAGAAGCCAGCTGTTTATTTCATCAGATAGTCAACAAAACTAACTGATGACGTTCCAAAGAGAAATGCTGAGCAAAGAAAGTATTATTTTGCGTCGAAAAATCCATTAATTCACACTAAATGCGAATAAAGAAGCCATGCTTTTTCGATTTCGTAAACTTAAACAGCATCACGCAAGATGAAATCAAAATATGGGAATTCATCATTTTTTTATTGAATATACTAAATTCCTAGTCATTAAAACATCAAGCATATAAAAACAAAGAAAAAACAGCAAAATTACATAAAAACTTCTTTAAAGTTTCACTCTACCTTTCGACATATCCGGATATTCAGTTAAGATCATAGGTTTGGAAATATTCATAGAAATTCTAAATATAGAACATCGTTAAAGAAATCCGCGCTCGTGTTTCAGTTGTAAAACTACCTTATTGGAAAAAGATTTCAGGTTCCCACGTTGTTTCATAAATCATCTTAAATATAATTTATAGTATAAAAATATATAATGCACTTTGTTGAAAGATATGACAAAATTTGTTAAACAAGAACATATCAAACGAAAATTTACAAAAGTAATCAAGCCCAAAATTTAAATTAGTTTTTACATTTCATTTCGGTTTTGAATCATTTAAAAGCACTTTATGAATCCCGGTCAAAAAGCTACAGGAAAATTATGCCACATAAAATACCATTTCAAAGCGCTGTAGGTTGGGTTTCTTGACCGACTTCACCTTTCTCGAAACATCGATATAGATTTGTGCAGAAAACAAAACTAAATTTTGCGGTCACTGGCATGCGTTCAATTCGGCCTTCGCAGAAAAGTACGGTCAGGAAAAAGCCATTAAGCGAACTTAGTAGTTATTGTTAAAAAGGGAAAAAATATATGCAATAAAATAATCAAATTTTGCCTAGAGAGAATTGTCGATATTTAAATAGTTCTAGGTCACGCAATATTGTAATATTTAAGCAATAAGAATCAGTTAACAGAATAAGTTAACTGAGATTCTTATACCGATTCTTGGCGTAAAATTTGAAAGCAAATAAGCTTCTAATTTAGAATTTAATTATTTTTACTTATAATTTTATTACATCAAAAAGAAATTTTTATGTAAAAAATTATGCGTTATTAAAAATTATAATTAAGATTCTTGACAAACCTCTAAAAATCTAAAGCCATCACAATGTATCATGGCTTGAGACTCGTGTCAAATAAATTCAAAAATAGTTAAAAATTTAAAATAAGTTTTTTGATATAATAAATTAAGTTATAGAAAAGACAAAGATCACTAAAAAAATCGCACATTCTTAATTATGAATCAATTACAAATATTTTTCTCACGTTTACAATTACAGCTATCGTGATATAAATATTCTTATTTCCAGACATCACAAAATTAAGATAAAAAAATCTAGTCTTTTATATTTATATAAAAAATATCAAATACACTTTCAGCAATAGTCATAACTTTTATACTGATTTATAAATTAAAAAATTTAAACATACATTATATGAAGTCTTAAATGAAAATGTTTAAATTCCCAATTGCATTATATTCGGATAAATTTTCTTAGAACAATATTATATATATTTACTATACTTAAAATTGGAGAGAAAAATTCTTGACAATATGATGTAATATCTAGATTCATTGCTATTAAAAATATCAATGGGTAAACTTGTAATAGAAAAATAAATTTTATTACTAATCTAAAATAACGAATTCATTTCAGTTGCCAGTACCCTTATCAACCAATCTATTTTATGATTTTTAAACCACGATGTATTTTAATCCTTAAAAAGTAAAACTGAAATTGAATATTTGGTTCTAAAAGTGAACCGAGTACAGAATCCAAATAGCTCATAGAGATGACAAATAGTTAAACGGATATTTTGATATACAAAAAAACAATTTATGGACCTACACATTGTTTTTAAAAAACGTATTCCAATAGATAATAAATAAAAAACAAGGTCACGGAAGAATAAATCTTGGCGCAGCACCAGCATTTCCAAAATAATAATGGCCTTGACGAATGAAATCAAAGTTCGCAGACTGAATCATTGATTTCACTGGAAAGAACTGAGTAAATATTTTCAGAGTGAAGATATATTCGACAGAAATATTAGATTTTGTAAAATGTTTTATAACTCTGTTTAACATAACTTTATACAGATTATTCCATAAGACTGACAAATTCTTCTAACTGAAAGAATTAAAATGAAGAGAATGAATAATGTATTTCAGAAAACATTTGTTCAATAAAAATTCCTCTACCGAAATTCTGTCTTTAAAGAAAAATAGTTTCTTCAGCATGAAAATCACAAGCTAAAAAAATTGCCACACACAAATATTTATAATAAAACTCTTGCTCTCATAAAAAAACACATGTTTTTTCTTGGCTCTACAACTTTTTATGTGCTCTAAATATTTTTATCACCATTTTAATATTTTGCTTGCTGAAATAGTTTTTGTGGGTTATTTTTAAATTATAACAATACTTTTAGAGCGGACTACAGTTTGTGAAATAAAAGCTGAGAACTTGGCAGCTCTCAGTGATAAACACAAACAATTCTGACATTAGTTACTGTTCTTACATCATTACTACACCATTAACTATTTTGAAAGTAAGAAAATTCAAAGATTAAGACGCTGTACATCACATTCTGAACTCAATGTGGATTTTCGCCGAGTGGAACTCTATATTAAACCGCATACGAATCAGCGATAGTTTGATTTTAACATAATCAGCTTTAAAATGTCTTCGACGAAGATTTTAGATAGTTTGGTTTGATACGCCATGGTCATTGCACGAGTCCTAACTGGACTAAAACCTACAACTTTAAAATAGATTCTGAATCCCCGCATAAGCACGAAAACCTACCAACTGTTACACTGAAAACCAAAGCGCTATCTATCAATTGGCTTTAAACTAATATTAATAAAAATTAGATTTTTTCTATCTATGGTTAACTGGAAGTATTTTTGTAAAGAATATACTAAATTAAAATGTATAAAAATACAATTTTCGCAGTGAAGTTTTTTTCATAGTCATCCTGATACCGCATATTGTCTAATGAAATTCTGCTTATGAAAGCTCTCTATATTTCAAAAGTTTAATAAGGAAATAATGTTAACAATTTTTCTCCAACCTTGTGATAATGGTAGTTTTATACATGGAGGAATAGTTGGAACTGTACAACGCCATTAATATCGAAAATGAGAGATTTTTAATTGAAAATTTAATTTATTTTAACATGCATATGAAAGTTAAGCCTGTTTGTGAGATTAAATGATGGAACAGATTCTATCTTTATTAATTAGTTCAAACGAATACCTGGCAAAAACTTAGGTAAAATAACTTCGTTTTAATTACCGTTCATGAAAAGAGGAATAATATTTTATATAGGGTTAGATTATTATAAATCATTTCACGCATATATTACGATAAATTAAAATGCAACAAAAATTTGAGTATGAGTTTGTTTTATTTAACTAGTTAAATATGCATCTTTACTCTTCATTCAAAATTATGATAATGACATTCATCATTAAACGTATAATAGCGCCTTTACTTCAATGCCCTTTATTATGAATATTCTTCCATCTCAAGTGTGAGTTTATAAGCAATAAATTCACACTTATAAACATACTCATTAAAAGCATTCTATTACGATTTTATCCATCTTAAGAACCTTAACTGCAGTAATCATTTACAGATCATACTTAAAACTTGTTTAAAAAAATGCCCGAAATACAGGAGCCTAGAGAACAAAATGGGCGTTGATAAGATGTCTGAAACTTAAAAAACTTGATGAAGCAACCGCCACAAGGAACGTGTAAACTTACGAAATATCTTATCAATGCGATTCCATAGTTCAAAATAAGTAGAGAACCCAGATGATTTACGCTCATCTTTCTAATTCAATATCATTTCCAATAAAAAAATAAACTATGCGAATCTTATCTAAACACACAAATGTTTTAGATAAAATCGCAAAAAGGAAGAAAATTATTTTTCTACACACAATGAAAAATGTGTAGACATAACTTAAGAATTACTATCACACAGCAATATAACTATCCCTACATTTCTCACTGTGTTGCTAAGACATCATCAAAAAGTAATCAAAGTAAAGATACTAGTTTTATAAAGTAAACAGATTCAAAATTTAAACACTAATGGAGCCACAGCAAAATCTATTCGATTGCTTTAATTACCGCCCACACATAGAAAATCTCTCATCAATTCAAAAATTAAAACTAATTTTTCATAAAGCAAATATTTTATTAACAAAAAATATCCAATTTCAAAATATTTTTAAGGCGCATCATATTTTTTAATTTAAAGCATTAACCAAAATTTTAATAAAGCATTTACTGAATATAAGTTTCATAACCAAGTTATGAATAAAACTTCAACAGTATAAAATGGACATTTTATCAGAATGAAAATTAGAACATTACAGACTAATTATGAAGAGAAATCGTTGATAAAATCTTTCATATAACATAAGAAATAAAATTAAAGACTTCTTAAAACAACGAATGCATACAGCAGTTAATTTTAATTAAGAACTGAATGATAAACATATTTCAACAAATTTATCTTTATTCTAAAATCTAGAATTATTACCAAAATTTATAAGAATTTTTATTAAACCATTAATGATACTTTTAGAACATAGAATATTGAAAAATAATTGAAATTTTAGGTACAAACTAAGAAGAGCTATTTCAGTTTAACATAATAAAATACATTAAATAACATACATAACTAATGTTAATACAACCTTTAACAAAATTAATTTTCAGTATAGATTGAAATATTTCATACTTTAGATAATAGCAAATTGTTTTCCTTTAATTAAAAATATGTTTACAAATTAAAATAGTTTGCTTTTTACCATTAACCTATAAAAATTAAAATGCAATACAATTTTGAGTGATGTTTAATTTACTGATTCAAGGAATGCAATTCACTAAGTTGGTAAGAACTAATTTTAAGATTCTTTTAAAAGTTACATAATTTAAGTTATTAAAAGTTAAAAATATGTAACTAAAATAAGTTTAAGATACACTTATACCAATATAAACTAAATACATGAAATTATAATTTGAAAAACCTTAATATTTTAAGGGATACTTCACAGTTGTGTTACATTAAAATGTACATCCAGCAATAAATATGATAGTTAATTTCTATCTTATCACATAAACAGAATGTATTCAACTAAATTTTGAGTCATTGATAAACTAAAGAAACAAAGAATCTAGTAATTTTCAATTGCAAAACACTAAGAACTGAGAGAATTGTAGTCCTGTAAACAATTATAAGGAGAATTTCAGATTTAAATATATTGATTTATGCTAGCAATATGCAAATTTGCAGTAAGAATTTTACTTTTCGAGAAATCCAATAAATTTACTACTCAAATTTATCATTTTACTAAAAATGTAATTTAATTTCTTATTTTCTCCAAATAACTGATATTATTGTTGTAATTTTTTTTTAATAGAGGTTATATATACTGTTAATGATTGCTTATGAATCTTGCATACATTTAACTTAATCTATTTACACATTTTAATAAATTGATAAAGTAACACAAATTAAACAGAATATTAGACACGATGAAACAGCATAAACTAAGAACAAAATGATCAAACTAGAATAGTTTAAACTCTAAAATCTTTTCAAAAAGAAAGACATTAATATCATTATTATCCAATGGATAATAATGATATTAATGTCTAAGGATAATAATGTCTAAGGATAATAATATTAATAGTTGAACAAACTATTAAGAAATTTTTGAGTTTATTTTAGGAACAATAAGATAAACATAACTATCAACAATTGAATTTTTATCAAAATAATTAGAAGCAGCGTGCACAATTTCTCTCGCATATGTTTTAGTTTATAAATAATGTTGAGATATTGTAAATTTGCACAAAAGGCAAATCTTAAAATAAACTCAGAATCTGACACTGATTAGAGTTTTATATAGATAAACTTTATAAATTACTTAAAAAACAATAAAACTTATTTAAAAATTAAACAGAACTGTTAAACAATGCAGGATAATTTTGCATGCAATGAAAATTTATGGCAAGGATTAATCTAAAACATTTCAAAAACAATATCTATGATAGAATTGAAAGTCAAACCAAGATGCATACATAATTATAAACTGAAAAACAGCAAATATTCTATTCCAGTCATACTTAGATAAGACAATTAAAATTTTTAGAATATTTATACAAATGAAACAAGCTGCTATATGTCAATTCACAAGTCTATTAAAAACTTCATTTTAATAGAACTATCATTTTCTATTACAAAGAACATTAACAATGGAGAAATTTTAAAAGTCTTATTATGAGCATAAAAAACTAAAGGAAAATTTTTTTAATTATCCTTTACACAAAATATGTACAATTACATGATATGTTATTTCATTTTAAACAAAAAAGTATGTTAGACATTTAAACTAAAGATACTTTGATTATTTTAAATTACCATAAGTTTCTTATTTAATAATCCAAATCAACTTAAATATATTAATATTTCAACTTTTTTAAAAGAAAACCAAAATGATTAAAAATAAATTTTATTAGAACCATAGTCAGAACCTTGCAATTTAAATTTATAAAACTATAAAGATATAAAAACAGCCAAGAAATTAGCATTGAAAACAATTTTTTATAAACACAAAAATTTTGCACTCATAGTTATATAGTATTACTTAAAATAAATAGTATCAACTAAATACCTTTAATGGTCAAAATTACATTTAAATATAAGGAACTGATAAACTAGTATCTTAAAAATATCTCAATAAAATATTTTTTTTATATAAAAATAATATAAAAACAAATCTTCAATAAAATATGAGATATTTTAGGCATCTTTATAAATCTTTTAAATAGTTGAATTTTATATAGACTAGTATTTTTCTTTTTCTAGTTATTGCAATAGAAATAAAATTTTCATAAATTTATAATATAGATTATATACATTATTAATGCATTCTCCATTTTATTATATTCTCCTAAAAATATTTGATAATGATTCTCTTGATAAATATTCTTTCACATTAATATTTAAATAGAAAAACAACTTATACAATTTAGTTTGTGAATGCTTAATAAAATAATTTTCAACTCAATTTTATCCAACATTTTATACATGAGCATAGATATCTGATTAAAGAATCCTAATTTTTTTATTTATATACACAAACATTTTGATAATTTACAGCCACATCTAATTGCATTTCAATCAATTCAAATAGGAAATTTTAAGAAAACTTACCTTAAGTAGAAGCATTGTGGAAACTATGTATTTTAAAAACATTACATATTACAATTATTAAAAAACAAATTATTACAATTCTTACATCCAATATAAGAAATTAAAACGCCATCAAATTATTAGAGTAATAAGAAAAATCATTACATCAAAACGTAAATTATGAAATTAACAAATGCTGCTTCAGTATTTTGAAGTTTCACTTAAGAATAATTTAGAATTGTTTAACAGTTGCTAAAAATATTTAAAAGTGATTCGATAAATCTTTTTGAAATCGGTAAAAGTATCCATTCAAAATTAAAATTGAGTACATTTGAAAACTAAATATAAAATTACGATTTCAATAATGAAAAAACTGAAATGTCAAAAGGTAAAAACGCTTTAGTTCTCTATAAATATATTTTGATAGTCGTTTTGGAGTTAAATATATTGTTTACAAAATAATAATAATTAACTGATGTTAATCCAACAATAAAATGCATTACAATGAAAATTATAAATTCGCATAAACAAAAAAATAATCCGCATTATCACTGGCTGAATAGATCAAAATTACTAAATGAAAGATTGAAAAAATTAACACAAAAGGTAGTCATATGTGCATCAAATAGGTATGCTAATATAGAGAAGTTTACTTTTAATTTAAAAATATAGATTAGAAACTATAATGAACATGAAATGAAGAAAACTTACCGGCTAACACTAAACAATATTTTTGGCATTTTCCCGTTAAATAAATTAAGACAATCACAGATAATATATGAAGGACTACCAAGAAGACATGCAACTGTTTTGAGCAATTGATAAAACGAAGACTGAAATTCTGAAACTAAATCGATTCAAAAAACCAGACAGAGGGACAAATCAGCCGAAATGAAAATGAGTTGAGTTGCACTAAAATCTCATTCAGCAGCACATGCTCCTTTGAGATCAAAATAATCACTGAAAAGAATATTTCTAATGATTCAGTTTTATTCTACCAATTCTAATTGGCGTTGCTTAGAAACAAATTACTATGTATTTTTTTATACTCTCGACTATTCTGAAATACTTAAAGAGGGTGTGCTTATCATACACCAATAGCAAGGCCTGACGAAATGTAGAGATAAACATTGAAAATACGTCATGTTTTTAGTGATAACGTTAAGCTTTCGAAAGCAATTATATAATAAAAAATTTTAAGCAATGAGAACATTCAAACGATAAGTTTTTACAAAAAAGATGACGATGAACATTAGATATTTTACGAAGAATATTTCGAAATTTTTAAACAAACTGTTCATTTAAAAATTAAGTTCAGAAGCTTTATATGCACTTTCTTTTTTTTCAAAAGAAATAAATTAACGAAATTCTTTACTTTATACAAATTTGGTACATTTCTGCGAATGAGATTCACGCCAATTGAAGTTCTAGAACAGAACTTCGCATTTTTTCTTATTCATTTGGTTCTATATTTTTAATATGATTTATAGTCGATACTCTCATTAGTTTTAGTACCTTATTTTATAAACTAAAAAGTATCCAAGAAAAACTAAAAAAGGGTATCATACACTCATGACCATAAATTAAGGATAATTTAGAATCACACAGAAATTGAACTCAAAAATAAAGCTTTCACATGTAGAATCATCACACACATCTTGAAGAATAATACGCAAATTACAAGAAACCACCAGATGCCGCCGAAAGAATGTCACAAGGACAGGAGTGTAAGAGAGGGGTATATAAGGAATGGTTGCAAAGAAGTAAAATTGTTTACAAGCGCTTTAAAAGCCTTTTAGTGCAATAACCGCATAGTTACGACACAAAGGAAAGATTTGCATGATGTTTTACGTAGTATAATTATCAGCCGTCTGGAATGCGGACGTACCCAGCTGAAAGTATCCGGGGAACATGGAATCGCCCAGAGTGTCATCTCCAGGCTTTGGCAACGGTTCCAAGATGATAGTAATGTGAGTAGACGTTAGAGCACATGTCGCCCATGCGTTACAACGCCAAATGTCGACCTGTATTCGGCAGTTACTGCCAAAGGAAACAGACAGAGCTCAGCATCAGACCTGTCTCGTCAGCTCTCTTCAGCTACCGGTACGACAGTTTCAAGTCAGATCATCTACAGACGCTTAGGGCACATTGGTCTATATACTCATAGGCCTGTCAGATGTGTTCCTTTTACCGCAACTCACTGTCGCCTGCGGTTAGCCTGGAGTAGAGAGCATGCATTGTGGACATGGCAACAGTGGTCTTGTGTGATCTTTTCCGACGAGTCCAGGCTCTGCTTTCAGTCTGATTCTCGCCGGATTTTCATATGGAGAGGGACAGGTACCCGTTACCACCAAGAGATCAAACATCATTGAACGACACCGTTATGGTGGTGCAGAATTGTTCGTTTGGAGAGGAATCATTCTGGGTTCTAAAACTACCCTGCATGTTCAGAATGTAACCATGACAGTCTACATCTATCGGGATGTTATTCTGAAACAATATGTACATTTGTTTCTGGACGCCATGGGTCCCGAGTTTCTGTTTATGGATGACAACGGCCGTCGTCACCGTGAAAACATCGTAGACGAATGCCTTCAATCGAAGGATATCACCAATATGGACTGGACAGCAAACTCACCGGACTTGAATCCAATAGAGCATGTGTGGGACGTGCTTGGCCGACGAATTGCATTCCGTCAACCCCCTCCCACATGTGTACCATAACTTCGGAGAGCATTGCTTGATAAGTGGTGTAATATTCCCCGAGATCATATCGATAATTTCATACTCAACACTCCTAGGCGTTGTATGGCTTGTCTTGCATCGTCTGGAGGGCATACAATGTATTAACCATCATACTAACCATGATTATAAATAGGTTCTGTTTTGAAATTTGCTCCAGGTAGTAAAAATCGCAATTTTTATTAATGATGTCAAACATATAGCATCTTTTTTGCTCTTTACCTTTTGTTTAATAAATAGTGTTTACAAATTAGTAGCAGTTGTTTTGCTTCTGTCTCTTTGCATGAACTTGCATTATCCTTAATTTATGGACACGAATGTAATTAACCATCCATTTATAAAAATTTATTTACTGATGAAAATACGGAATATATATTGTTTTTAGAATATGATTGCATGCTTTCAAAGGTATTCTGATTCAATCTTTGAGCTTTATCACCAGGAACTTAGTGTTTAAAACGGATATGCAAAAATGAAATTGAATTGTTCCATTTTATTTTTAGGTGTAAAGAATCATTTGTACACAAACAGAGCCAGCAGACGAATAGCTAATGCTCTAGTCTTCGACTCAATAGTTCGTGAGGTCCTGGTCTACTTAGCCCTCATGTATAAAAAATAACTTTTACGCAACAAACAATACAAATTATTTCTAAATCAAATAATACAATCATTAATGAATCTTCTAATCCATAAAATGTCACAGTGTATAAAAGTATTTACATATTATTTCAATCTTTCTTAATGCAACAGTAATGCGTTTTAAATCTCATTAAAAATTTCCAACAGTGGGATTTGCAAATGCATTCATCGATGTTTATAAAAAAGAAATTACCTGTTGTAAAATGTAAGGAGTGACGTATCTTGGACATTTCGCTGTTAAAAAAACATGTAGGATTAGAAGTATGAATAAAACTAATTTTATTTTTTTTTCAAATACCATCAAGATTTTTATGATACGCAATTTTATTTCTTTTTATAAGAATATATCAAAAAATTTCTTTATGAACAATAGTGCATCAAAATTTCTCAAAGAACGTATTTGTAATGTAATAAAAAAACATTGACTGAGCAAAGCTCCAAAGTAATGTGGGAAGAATTACATTACAATTGCACATTTGTGGCACATAACAGTATGATAGTATTTATAACACATAATGAATTATCCATGTATGTAAAACTTGTAACTGGAAAATAAATTTGGAATGTTTTTTGTTTATCATTTTTATAATCTATGTTGTAGTTTTGAGAATATAACTTTCTTAAGTTGAAAAATCTATTCATTTATTCAGACCATAGAAATGCATGCCGCCCAACTTGTCTTATGGTCAGCGTGTCTGACTGCGAATAGGGAGGTCCTGAGTTCGAATCCCAGTTCGGGCATGGATGTACTTTTTCTCTCTCTATCTATCCTATCTTTGTCTTTTCCTTGTATGAATGTGTTGTGACTGGTTGCCTACCCTATAAACGGGTCCCTATAGCATGTGTGTACTGAGGAAGTCGGACTCCACACCTAATAATGGTTCAGTTGGCAAAGTGGAGCAGCACACCCTATATTGTCAGCCGTAGCTGGCACACGACAACAACAAAAAAGTGCATGTTTATGTATATAAATAAATGAATCTTGAACACTTTACAATTTTACTTTAACTTTATTTCAATATAAAATTACGTTTAGTAATTTCATATTAAAATATATTTATGAATTTTCATGTGAATTTTTTGTAATACATGAAAATGAATGTGGACAAAATATTTTCTACGTTACATTTTATAGAGATAAAACAAAATTATACTGAGAATAAATTGGACTTTAGCCAACTTAGTATTGCTTGAACTGTTTCTAAATGATAGTGAATTAAAGACGTAGACTAAACATAAAGAACTGAAAGAGTTCACAAAATTTCTGATTAGACAGTTTTTATTGCTCATACGATGATTGACATGTGGAAATTAAATACTTGAACCTTACCGAGGAATTAAAAATCACGTTTTATTTCCTTCTCGTATCTAGTTATTTTGATGAACTGCTGAATATAAAATATCCTCTTTTCGTTAAAATGCTGCTAATGGATAGTCCATCTTCTATTACAGATATTTGTAATGATTAAAATAAAATTGAAAATATAACATTTAAATAGTTTTATCTTTGATGTAAATTTTTCAAAAATATTCTTAACAACAATCATGAAAGTAGCAAAATATACAAATAACAAATTTTTGCACTTTTCGTAAAATCACAATTTCATTGGAATGTTGAGATTTAATTTATTATTTCAAGAAGCAAGCCGTAACTTCCAGAGAAAAACTTTTTCCTTTTTTTTCTCGAGAAAAAATTGAAGTTAAAAAAATTTGATATATATTTAATATTTTTTGTTATATTTACTTAACTTTGTTCAAAATAGTGCGTTGTACTATGAAATAAAGCCTTGCGTACATGTATTTATCTAATAAAAACAAATCCATAAAAATGTGAAGTACTTTAAAATTTCATTAAGTCACGAAGATTAATTAATGAAGTTCGAATTCGTTTCATTCAGATTTTATAATGCATTTCTTATTAGCGCGACATATTGTGATAATAATGATTGACATATTGTGAAAATAGTAATTATTGTTAAATTTTAAAAAAAGTTAGTAGTGAAAATATAGACGGAATATTTATTATCTTGAGAAGAAATATTATCTACATTGGATAATGCCTATCCAAAATAGTTTTCTTTTCTCGTCCTCGGTGATTTCACCTGGAGGACAATTTTGGAATATATAGAGAGCTTAATACCCTATTTTTGTTCTCGAAACGAATAGTTTCGAAATAGTAATTACAGACGATATATTTTGATTAAATTATAGCCTATTTTTAAGTTTTTGTCAGAAAACCAAAATCCTGATATAAATTTCATTCCATTCCATACAGCCATTTTTATTCTACCCTAGACAAAAACTCGGAAGACTTAACAGAATATGGATTGTATTCATAGATTGGTGTGAAAAACGCATCGAGATTTTAAAAACTTCCAATGAATTATTTTGTTAACATTTTAAATGATTTTGAAATCAACTGTTTTTTATGCATCACATTGTCGATCTTTTGATTGCCGGTTGAAAAGATCAGTTGATTTTTTTTACCAGTCTTTCATGGATCATTTCAAAATAATTTTTTGTTATTTTCCTTTTGGTGTGAGAATTTTATCAATATAAATTTTAATTTTATCGATGTTTTTATAAATTTTAGCTCAGAGGGAATGAATTTGTCATAAATAATAATGTTAGCTTAGTTTAAGTCTTTCGTAAATATCTCTGATTTTTATACTACCAATGACGTTTAAATCCAAATCATTGTGTTTGCCGGTATACAACAAACACTCCCTTTTTATACTCATATTGGAAGGATATTAACGTTCACATTACTTCTTCATTACCGAACTTTATTACTATTTATTATAATGAATATACAGTATTTTAAATATAAAGAGCAATACAAATAAGAAGTAATACTTTTTCTGAGTACCCACTCTATCTGCAAAGTAGCACCTTTCAATATTGTCAAAATTCAAGACATTGATCCCTAAAGATAAACGTAGAGTGATTTAAAAATCTCTTCTAAATTAGAGTCTGAGTGCATATACAACAAATCGTTCTCAGTACTATCCGGTGTATTATTAATGCCACACTTCTTAAGTAACCTGACCCTGGTTATAGGATCAGTTGGTTATGTTTATTGTGAGTTGATCCTCTGATTCCGCAATGTTCTTATCATTTACTCAGTTGAGGTGGCCCGAAATGCCCCTCTGTGTCGCTGTTTTAAAATTCTTTGGCATACCCAATCACACGTAACTTGTAGACCCTACTATAGCAATGCCGATATTGTTTTTGACGCCATGACTTACCAACACATAGAAGAAAATTGAACAGTAAGGATTTCATACATTTAATAGTCGTTCTCAAAAATGAGAATTTCACAGAATCCAGCTGTTATCGTCGATGACAGAGAATGCGCTTTCACAGAACTCTATGTAATAGTGATACTGTGGCTGTGTTACTTATGACACTTGGACAAGCCAAGCTCGCTATGACGACGGCTATGCGAGTTTAAGTCAGAACGGTGTGTCTTTCGTTTAATCAAAACACCACGAAGGTGAAAGTAAGACTTTCCTCAAAAATCTTCCGATAGATGGCAGCACCAGAGTATCCAGACCATTACAGCCATTGTAACTGCTCAATGACCGATCAAAGGACTTTCGATATTACAGATTTAACAAGCATCTATATCGCATGTACTTAGTGGGTCTTTGGCGTCATTAGGAGTCGAACCCCTCTCTTCTGAATGGAAGGCCGATGCCATAACCATTAGGTAACCGCGACCCGTAATATTATCACACTACGCTAAAAAGAAAAAGAAAAAAATTATAACTCCGAATAGGAGAATTTTGTTTTTCCTTTTAGATAACGGCGGGCACTGGGTGATTAACCCTTAGCCACTTTAAAGCCGAAAACTGCTACTCATTTGTCGTTACTCCGTGGACATCTGTAAACCAAGTCACAGAGGCGATTAGCATTACCAACGCCATGACACCACAAACCCGTTTATAGGGTGGGTCGCATTCATACATCATCTCAGAAGAAAGGACAGGGAAACAGAAAATAACATCCATGCCCAAACCGGGATTCAAACCCAGGACCCACATCTCAGGAGTCAGTGATCGGCCGGCAGGGGAAATCTCCAGATACAAATGTCATCAAGAACTAAGTATCAACGCATCAGTCGCTTCCCAGTTTCCAGACCTAATTTTTAAAGAAATGCCGAACTGGCAGCCGAATGGTTAGCGCTCTTGCCTTCGGTTCAACAGTTCGTGGGTTCGAATCCCACCTTGGGCATGGATGTTTTTAGTGGTTCGCAATCCACTTTAAACCGTAGGTCCTGGTATAATTAGCCCTCGTGTGAAAAAAATGATCGTTGAGTGACAAACAAACCAAACCCTTAAAAAAAAGTACGACTTTTACGCCGGCTGATTCCGTGCTTTTTTATGGGTAGTTTGTTCCTCTTAAAAATGGAATTGTATTAAATGTGATTTAAAGCTGAAGGCCAAGTTAGTATGAGATTTATAAATAATGGTGATGCAAATGTTTTTAGACTTTTGTTAAAAAAAATCGGTTTATAAATATATTATTATAATTTAAATTTGCTGAGATGAACTATATTTAATGCCCTTGTAGTAACTTCCCTTCATTCGTAAGAGCTTTCAATGAATAATAGAATTTTTAAGATAAAATCATATTGATTTAATAAAAACACCATTTTGAAGTAACCATAACTTTCATTAAATTTAAAATGTTCATTGATGTTATGGAGATTATCATATTATTATTTTAATCGTATTAGTATAGCGATGTTTATCATTTTACTGCGGATGTCAGCTTCCTGCAAATTTCTAAAATATGATTTTTAAATTTTATATTCTTTCACGAAATTTTTTGATTGAAAGAAAGAAATTTTTATCATTATATTGGGGAGGAAAATTTGAAGATAACGTACTTATTAGAATTGCTTATATCAAATTTAATTATTTTAACTGCTTTTTTTTAATTTTTGAAGTATAGTTGTATATAATTTGTCTTGGAAAAATCTTTAAGAGTTCTTTTAACAATATATTTTTATAAAATATTTTTATGAAATTTTTTGACTATATTAATTAACTTTTAATGTGTGGATAAATTTTAAACTATCTGTCTCAATGCACTTAATTTTTGTATCTATTAGTTGTATGTTCAATGTTTTATTTTCCCATGTTTTAAATAGTTTTATTATAGAAAGGAAATAATTTATTGTTTCCTATTTGTTATTAAAATTATTGAACATTTTTGGAGACTTCTTTATAAATTTTGTTTTTATAATCTATCTATTGTATGTTTCATTTTTTTCATGTTTTAAGCAATTTTATCCTCCAATGAAAATAATTTATTGTTTCAGATTTGTTAATAAAATTATTGAACACTTCAGGAGACTTCTTTATAAATTTTGTTTTTCATCATTTCCTGTTATAGATCTTTTGCTATAAAATTTATAATGAATTTCCGAAAGTTTTATCTTTAAATTTTTTAAAAATTCCAATAAAAATTTAAAATTGAAAAGTGACAAATTTGTCGAGTAAATTATAAATTGAATTTTTAATTTTAGAAAAGAACTTATGTAAAGGTAAATACTTTTGTAAAATAAATACTTTTGTAAAGGTAATTAAAAATGCATGAATGGATAAGTCAGCTTAAACATGGGTTTGCAAGTGTATATTTTTATCATTGCGCATTTATAATTAATTACCATTTTGAAATTGAGTAGCGAGGTGATCAAAGCCAATCATGATGCTAAATTTTGTCCTTGTTTAATTTGTATTAGGAATCTAAAAATGAATGGAATTTTGTAATTAACATAATTAAGTTTTAAATATATTGATTTTTATTATAATAATATATTCTATCTATTAATTTTATTTTTTAATACAATGTAGTCAGTCTGTAAATGGAATTTTTTTTGTAGTTTTCAAAAAAAAGCATTATTATTTATATTTAAATATTTGTGGATAATTTAAAGCAATATATTTTCACCTTATTAACAAATTAAGGATGATAATTTTCCATGAAAAGTAAGCAGTTTAACGTTTATCTTTTCAAACTGTAGATGTTAAAACTACTTTAAAGATGTTGCAAAGGAGGGAATAAACTTAGTTTTTCCTTGAGAATTTTAAAAATTCCACAAAATTTTGAAAGACCTCGAAAGTTTTGAAATTCTTCAGATGATTTAGAAATTTTTTAACTTTTTTTTTATCAGACATTTCTTAAATAAATAAAAGTGCACTTTTTTTATGATTTCTACTACTAATTACGTTAATAAAATGTTTTCTAGGAAAAGAAAATAATTTTGCGTTTAAGACCCATTTAGAAAAACTTCAAAAAATAATTTTGAGGAAACATTTTTTTTTCTTTCTTTGTATACACGAATTTAGGAATTGACAACGACAGAAACTTGGATATGTAATATTTATTTTGACTGTCCTGAGAAATATATGTTGATATTTTTTCACTAAATATCAATTCTCCTTATTTTCATAATTTTAGCAAATATTTTTAATTTCCTTAGTACGAAACTAATTATCTTCGTTACTAGAAGGCGAACAGACGTATTTTGCATGTTTACACAGTTAACTTTATTTCTCTTATATAAGGCAAAAGTTTTCCATTAAACGAAAGATGCTTGCTTGAATTTATTCCCTCAAAATTCCCCAGTTAATTTCCGTGGTTCAAAATGACTGGAAATTTCATATCTCTACTTACAACATCTTTCAATTAGATTATCCGTGAATTGAGGCATATATTTTAAAAATTCAGATTCTGAAACTAATAATGAAGCTGAAAAAGAAGGTTGAACTAGTTTTGTCAGAGTTGGCAAGAAGGTTAGTTAAGCAATGTTTGTGAAAAATGAATAATTAATATTTGATTAAAGTTAATCATTTTCTTTTTTTTTTCCAATTTAAAAAATGAGGGAATTTATAATTTAGCTTGATTGTAGAACTAAATATAATCTCCTTAATCAAGAACTACATTGGCTTATAATTTGACGATTGTTACAGTTTGGACAGTTGTTATAATGGGCAATGTCAGTTCGTAAACCTCAAGTGGCGAATGAGCCTGCTCAGCCTGTAAAGTTTCGCAGCTCAACAATTAGTGGATTAGACTTTTACCTTAAGTATCTGTGTCTGCAGTGTTTTGGAGTCAAAATGATTTTGCTAGTTTTCAATCGATTTTATTAAGGCAAAACCGAGTTGGACGCTGAGCCTTCTGTCCTTCGGTTCATGGATTGGTAGCAACTCGGAGTCCACTTGAAGCCGCGCATTCCGGTCAGTCCCTCTTCATTCACATAAAGAGACACTAAAAAGACGAACAAACCATTTATTAGCGCAAAACGCTTATATCTTTAAATTCATCCCAAATTCATTTACTAATAGAAAATTAAATGATTTAAAGAAATACCATTCTGGGTTAATCATGGTTTCTTTGTATGTATATGACATCCTTACCGTTGAAAGTAGTAATATTTCATGAAACATTGAACTTGAATACTGACAGCCATTGATTCCAAATAATAAATTCACACACAAATAAAAAATTTTATTATTTTAAGGAAAAAAATTTTTTTAGCAGTGAATTCAAGATAATGTTGATATCATCACTTGGAGTGTTTATTTTCAAGAGATTTCTTTTATCACGATATCATTTTATTATTCTGTATTTTATGTTATTCTGGAAAAATCAAGAAAAAACAATAAATTAGAAAACAATCGATTATAACGCTTTGTTTACTTTATAGATATTGTAGCGAAAATTATTCCTCTCGATCAAGGACTTCGTGGCTCAGTCGGTAAAGCAGTCTCTGGGTCACTATAGTGACCCAGAGGTTGCATGTTTAAAAGCAAGCGAGGCAAGTTGCCTAAAACTTTATTTCTGTTTCCTTTGTTAATTTAAGTTAACTATGCAAATTCAAGTAAATTTCAGTTCCCAATTTTCTGCCGGCCTTCCAAGTCTGGAAGGTTTCAAAACTGTATATAAGTAGCGATTGATTGAAATAATAATTTAATCTTGAGCGCTTTCGTTTCCATTGGTTTTACTACGTTCAATTCATCTACGTGACAATATCGATATTTTGTAATTTTTAACAAATAATATAAATACGTTTTTTTTTTTACTTTAAGGTCAATTTTATTAAAATTTTAATAATTTCATTAATTAATTATTTAATTTTTTTGATATTTTAGATAGGATAAAAATGTGGAATTTATTCATTCAAACTGAAGCTCCACTGATTGCGATTTTTATGATTCTACATATTTTACTCAGAATTTTATTTTATGATTCTACATATTTATAAAGATTTGACACTTTATAGGAATTTTGAATGATTCAGACTTAAATAATAACTTTCATTAAATTCTACGGGAAAATTGTATAATAAGTTGGAGTCCTTGTAAGCAATACAATGCTGCAAAAAACCTCTAAGTGTCATATTTATTTGTCATTTAGAAAAGTGAGCTTAACTGCCAATAGGATTTTAACAACGACAGGGAACAGCAGCCTGTTGAAAAGGAAGAAGCAAAAATTGCAATTTACAGAAATTTCCCTACTTTTAAAGAGCAGCTTAGAATTTTCGTTTCAATATTATAGTATTTGCGCATATATATTTGTGATTTGTTTTTTTAAATAAACGGTTCTAAATATGGAAAAATATTGCTTTATATAAAATTACAAATATAGATGGTTTCCTCAATGGGAATATTGACTTGGTATGCTTTTAGAGTTTCGTTAGATCTGGCTTATTGTTGTTTTTAAGGGTCAATTAGGACTCTAGATTTTTATTTGTTAGTTAACTTCTTACTTTACTTTTGTCGTAATCATAAAAGAGAATGCTTCCTTGTTCAAATATGCCGACTCAAAGATTATCAGCACTCAAGATGCTAACTTCATTTCTTACTGTAGCATTCTGGAAGACTATTCCATGCGCCAAATACAAGGGTCTCACTTAGTGGAATTTCTTTTAGAGATGTCCACTTGTGCTGCGAGCCTACATTTTTGGAGACCCAACACTTCCGACTTGCCCTTGAGTTCAGTAAACTTGCCACTCAACAAATCTTGGATTTCCAAATCCGACAATTGCATTTGAAGCGATCTGGCATCAATCCGATCTGGCACTTTTTGATGAATTATGCAGTGAAATGTTTGAAATTCGTGATTTTTATTTTTTATCTGAAGAATTGATGTTACTCCTCAATGTATTCTTATCATAATTCTGGCTCTATCTGTTGTCATTGAAACGAATTTATCATTTTTGTCCAGCATTCGCTGAATCTTTTTCATGAGTCTGCCCTGAGAGCAGTAGCAATCCATGGAATTTTTCCTTTGAACCTTAGGAGAACATATACCTGACGAAAAGGGTAACTTGGGTCATGTCTTTTATGTCATACATTTCCTTTCTAACAAGTGATTAGTCAGAAACTAGTTGGATGTCTTCCACTTGCATATGTGTTCTTCTTCTCTTCTTCTTAGAATTGGGTTTGTATGTCATTGGGCACCTCTGCTCTTATCAGCATTTTGTACCATTAACTCTAAACCCAATGTTTCCTAGTTCCAGTTGCTCGGGTCACCCACTTTATTCATAAAGTCCGATAACCCTTTAATGGAGTCTAGGTGTAACTCTCTAGTATGGATGATGCCTAAAGAAGTTAATCTAGGGAGGGCAAGAGCCTCGCATTCGTAAATGATATGCTCTGCCGTTTCCTCTTGCGTATGACATTTCCAGCAGATAGGGTCTTGCTGAAACAGTCCCATCTGGTCAGAAAGTCAGTCATGCTAGGGATAGCTTCCTGACTTACACCAGAAGATGGTTTGGAGGTCATTTCTACCTCAAGTGAAGGATTCAATGCTGCCCCTTTACAAGATTGCCTCTGAGTTCCCTTGTCTTTTTCAGCAAGGTCTACTTCAGAGGCTTCACCTGCAAATGCAGAAAGGTTGTTATTTCTTGTGTCTTTTCAGCCACAAGATAACAATTAATAAGCTCAGGTAATATAAATCCACCCAGCGTGGCCTGAGTTACTGGGCAAGGCCAATTACTTTAGAAGTTTGCCAGGCAACTAGAGGCTCCATTAAGACACCAATACCGCGGTGCCAATCAGCCCTAGGCACGGGTCGCATAACACCAGGGTTTACGGGAGCTGGTTCACGGCCTCTGATTCTATATTCAAGGCTATCCTGTCATTCCTACAGGACATTCAGCTATCCACCACCTGCCGACGCGCCTGGTGGCTGCTCAAGCCCCAGGAAGGTACGCGTACTCCCTGGTTCCAGGTGCATATGTGTTACATTTGAAGGCGTTTTAGCTGTTATATCTTTATGTGTCATGTTTTAGCAGATAACAATAAATCTGATATTTTCATGATTTCTGCATTTCCTTTAAAAATCACGAAACAGTTCTTCAGGTGCACGTATAAAACAATTTTTGAATTACTCACCATCTGTGAATGTTTTATCTTTTTGCAATTTCTAACGATACTGCAAAGCTTTCCAGATTTATATTATTGGAAGATTACGCGTAAATATTTAACATAGAACTTGACTGTTAGTTTTTGGAGCTCTTCATCAGTTTCTTGTTGTGGTGTCACCAGTTATCTGGTAAATGGATATTTACCAGCAAACTGTGTGTTTTGCAGTTAAGTTTTTCTTCAAATGTGATTTCTTATTGAGTGTAAGTTTTTCATGGCAAATGAGACAAGTCGGATAACACCTGTGTTGATTTTGAATACTGTAGTGGTCCCGCTGCCAAATGTAAACGAGCACCAAAAAGGTAAACAACGCGGATGGATACAAGACACGCGGCGTACGAATAAACTTTCTTACCAGATTTGTGTGATTAGGCAGAGACGCTTCTCGGCAGTCTGCTCTCGGCCGTGGAATCGAGCGTTAGCAGCGGGACACTCGCTGCTGCATTTTTGTGAATATTCGTCAAATCTTGTTAATTTTTCAATTTCCTACTTATGCGATGTCACATTTAAATTAATTGTATTTTATGAAGATTACTAATTAAATAGTTATGTCTGGATTTAACATCACTCGTTTTTATTTATTTATCCATCGACATTTACAGTAAATACCAATGACTCCATCCAATCCAGATAGAATTTTCGAATTTCTTCTCCAGTTCTCATTTTTTTAACAGATGCCATGCTGGGAGAGTGGAATTGAAAAAATGATTTTTTTTTTTAAATTTTACTCATCTATCTAAAACGACAAACAATTTATTCACCACATTATAACTTTATTAACATAATCTTTGGATGTGTAATCAAATTTTGTTGCTGAATTTATGATATTATGCGCGTGCATACCTTTGAGAAGATATTTCGCTTCTAAATCGCATTCTTCTTGAAGCAAAAAGCGAGAAGACAAGCAAAGACAGCCAGAGCTTAAATTAACTCATATGCAACGTAATGTTGACCACGGTATCCGAGGATGACTCATTGACAACCATCTGGACTCTAGACGTGTTGTCAAAACTCCAAATAGCGGTTTGGATGAGACAAAAATGAAATGCAAATGGCTAAAAGATAGACATGGTCAAGGTGTCTCGTTTCTATGACAAAACAATAATTCAAGTTCATCTCGCAACATTCATATTAAGCGTAGCCATTTATAATTAAAAATTATGAAAATAGAGGCTATTGAAAAATTAATTAAAAATACATCTTCTCATTTTATAGCTTTTTAATTATACATTATTAATTTTTTAGTCTAGAACTGGAGAGCTGGAAATTTACACCATAAGAACCACAGGTGACTGACCCTCGGTCCATCAAAATTCGATGACAAACTAATGAAAGCAACATTGCCAAACTAAACCAGGTGCAGGAATTTTGCGCATCCTTTGACCTAATTTTAAAAAAAAGGAATGAAATTCATATGCTAAAATGTGTTTTTTGTCTAATTAATGTGAATAAAATGCAATTTCTATCACCTAAGAAAATGTATACCGCAACTTACCAAATGAATCTATATAAATTGAAACTTCTTATTGCCATACAAGAAATTGTATTTTTATTTAATTATAAAAAGTATTTAAAAATGTGTGGTTTTTTCCAAGTATTTTGATTAAATCAGGAATGAATTCATTAGTAAAATTGTTTCCAATAAAATTCAAAATAAGATATCTGTGTTGAGGTTGCGTTAATTAAATGCAAAAGAATTGAAAATAAAGCGTTTATTTTTCTACGTGCTTTTTTGCATAAGAGTACAACATTGACTTATGCGAAAAAAGGTTGCCAAAAATGGCGTGATTACGAAATGCGCCAAGGGAGGTGCTTCGTAGCCAAGGGTGTGCATAACAAATGCGGAACAATATATATACAAGACTTATGATCGAAAATTTATAATTTTTCTTTACTTTGTTATTTTCAGATTATTCAACGATTTAATTTTTCGTCACTTGGAAATATGGACTCCAGGAAATCTGAATGGTCTGAACTTAATTCTGAGGTTCCATGCAGTGTATACTAGGTAAACGAACAACTAAAGGTTATTGTAAGATTTCCTGAACATCCACAATATATACTTTGTAGCAGAGATATCATTGCTGATGCGAAGACATATCGTAAGGGACGAAATATACGTAGCTCTTGAATTTTTACTTCCAGTAATGTGGAGGAATAAATTATACATACAATAGAATACAGCACTCTTCAGATCGAACTGCGTGGTGGATACGGGAAACTCGATGCGATTCGCTGAAGTAGCATTAAGGGTAACGATTAAATGATTTACTTGTTTACTGTACCGACAGATCCTCATTTACCCAAAGAAATCGTCCTTAATACGATGTTAAAAATTAATGCACGTGTTATGTTAAGCAATTCATTACAGTTGTTGTTGTTGTCTAGGCTGTCAATATGGGGTGCGTTGCTCCACTTTTTCAACTGAATTATATTTTGGTGTGGAGTCCGACTTCTTCAGTACACACATGCCATAGGGACCCGTTTATAGGGTAGGCAACCATTCACAACCCATTCATACAAGGAAAGAACAAAGACAGGATAGATAGAGAGCGATAGTACATCCATGCTCAAACTGGGATTTGAATCCAGGACCTCCCTATCCACAATCAGGCACTCTGACCACTAGACAGGGTGAGGGGGCATTCATTTCAGTCGTAATTACTTTATTATAGACTTCAACTGAATAATTTGTATAGTAAATAAAAAAAATTATAAAAATTTAAATTATCCTTGCCGGTTTCAACTAGCCATAAAGGGGGTGTTTTGTCTTGTCTTTTTGATTTTGCTTCCGTTCAATTGTCGACGTGTTCAATTTTGGAAGCACTACCAAAGGCTTAAAAATTTGAAAACTATGTACTTAAAACAATAAGTAATTTTTTTCATGATTTTGAAAACTTTTACAAACAGAAAAAATTATTATTATAAAGTAATTCGTTATTACTGGTAAAAATCATAAATGAATATTTTTTCATAGCCGACGATATTCAGACATTCAATGGTGAACTTCGCCTTGTTTGCTGCAGTTCGACGATTGAGATTTTAAGACAAGCAGCTAATTCGTTGACAAGTCAAATTCAAGATACCGTCTCAATACGATATGACGTCGATGAAATGTCATCGGACGTTATGAATATTTTAAACCAATGAGAATTGCAAGAAAGTGGCGAATTCATAATCTCGAACTGGAAAGATAGAAACAACCACTTTGTGGTTAAAAATTGCGACTATTCATATTCAATAATAAGTTGGACAGCCCTGCTGATGGCTGAGTGATTAGCTTTCATGATTGCTAGGCTGTTAGTAGCGGGTTCGAATCAGTACAGACATGGATGTTCCTTTTTATCTCTCTGTTTTCCCTTGCCTATCTTCAGATATGATGAATGAATATGGCCTACCATATAAACGGGTTTATGGTGGAGTAATGCCGTGACTAGGTTCACAGGTGTCCACAAGGTATAGATAATTGAGCAACTATTTTAGGGCCTGATGTGACGGAGTGTTAATCACCCATTGAACAGTGTATCTTTCAACTGTATTACAAGAAAAAAATAATTTGGACACTATATGATTGCTGATGCCAGTTATATAAAAAAACTTTGAAATTTTCTTCAGAATATAAATTATTAAATAGAAGAAAAACTTTCAAATTTTAATTCACTCTTAAAATATTCTTATATACAGATTTAATTCAACAAGACTACTTTTTTTTGCTTGGTTTACAATTCTGCAATGTACACTAAGCGACACTGAAAATGCAACACCAAGAAGGAGTGGCCAAAAATTATGCAAATTTCAGGGTAGACGCACCTTACCGAGATATGCAAATGATGTGAAATGCGTGATTTTCCAACACACGTAGGATAAAACATAAGGTGAGCAACGGGCAGAGAGGGCAATATGCGAGCCATTAATGCTGCTTGGAAAAATATCGCTGAATGTTTGTTCTTGTCGCAAAGGACGCCTGCCAATTACAGTGAATACCAGGCCATTGTTGATGGAGTCAGTTCCAGCGGACATACGAGTTTGCGGGGGAGGGAATGGTAATCGGACTGAGAAGGGCAGGGTGGTCCTTACGGCAAATCACAGTTGGATGCATCCACCATGCACCAGTTGTGGCGAAGATGGTTGGAACAAGGAACTGTGGAACGCTAGCGGGATGTCAGTGCAGCCAAAGGGATGTCGACGCGTCCTACGGGAGGCGGTGGTGACCCCGCAAAGCATGTTTACTGGAATTCTGCAGCATGTGCGAGACACCTTGGTTGCTCCCATATCGAGCAGAGCCATTGGCCGTTAATTGGTTGCTAGAGGCCTGCGCTCATGGCGTCCATTAAGAAGACTGCCATTGACACAACAGCACAGACACTAACATCTGGAATGGTGCTGGATTAGAGTGGTGTGAACACGGAATAGCAAAGGATCGTCTTCTCAGATGAGTGACGCTTCTGTTTCCTCAGTCTTAGTCGCCGCGTACGAGTGTGGTGTCCACGTGAGCAGGTTCAATCCGGCAAAAACTGTGGAACGCCCCACCACAAGACATCATGGTTTGTGGCGCCAATGCGTAGGATTCCAGGTCACCTTTAGAGAGTATTCACGGCACTATAGGACAACTTTACCTGAATGATGTGCTGCGGTCGGTGACAATAGCCTACCTTCAGAGAATGCCCAGTGCCCTTTATCAGCAGAATAATGCCCTACCGCACATTTCTCGTATCAGCCAACATGCCCTGCAAAGTGTACATCTGTTTCCTTCGCCATCAAGCTCTCCAAATCTTTCACCAATCGAACACATTTGGAATATGATTGGGTGTCATTTGCAAGCCCTGCCACTGTCTCCTTCAGAAGACGCACTTAGGTAAATTGCTGACAGGGAATGGAGAGCCATTGCTCAGGACGCCATATAATGTTACTCTCATTGACTCTGTGACAAGATATGTTGCTTCCTGTATCGCTGTCCACGGTGATCTTACAATCTACTGACCTGACCTTATTCTTGCTCTGTATTATGCATATCATTTCGAAATTCATTCATTGTTAGCTGCTGCCTCTTTCTGTTTGCCGAGTTTCGTCACTTTCGAGCAACTTATTTTTGGTAATGTATTTTCAATGTCTGGCAGTGTATTATAATTTTACAAAGATTTTGGCAACTTTATGAAGCTTTTTAAATTGCTTTTAATTATTCTTCAAATATCCTAAAGTATTATAAGCATATTTTCTTACATTTGAATATGTAATGTGATGGGAAAATGATTCTTATTCAACATCTAGCCAAGTTAAATATAAATTTTATCAAATAGTTTTACACTGCACTACCTTGGAATAAAATACAACATTGATTTTATGATGTTGGAAATTAAGCATCAATCATACGCCAGTATCAAGTCATTAGAAATATACCGTGTAAACCATTCTAAATACTATTGCATGAGACCGTAGCAGGGACATTATTTACCATAGTAATGATAATCATTCGTTGAGGATATGGTACTACATGATTGCATACCTCTCTAAGCCATCTGAATGATATCAATTAAAAAATAAAACAAAGAAACGTAGGCTTTCTGTTAGAGAGAATGTATTTGTATTTCATTCTAATCAAAATAATTTTTGAATTTTTAGGTTATGGATGGAAGTTTCTGTAAAGCGTAGAATAGAGGGCGCTACTACCGTGGAGATCTAGAAAACTTCCAACACGAAACTTCCTGCTTACTATTCCATTATTGTCTTATACCATCGTGCTTGTTTTCTGTTGTTTCCATTGCTTTTGAGGGATATTAATTTAAAAGTAATTATCCTATAAATTTTTTTGAAATGCAAAAAGCAAATGAAGGTAATAGTTGTTGCGTAGCATTTGGTTGCAATATGCGAGCTGGAACAAATTTCCAATGGAAGCCGATTTACAATCCTTAATTTAATTCGATATGTATTAAATCAATTCTTAAAAATAAAGCTTAAATTTTAATTGCAATGTAAACCAAGATTTGTTTAAAATATTAATAAACAACAAGTAAATAAACACATCATAACAATTTGGTTCTACTCATTATTGATACCAATTCATATATTCTAGCATGAGCAAGAAAATTTTAATAAAATTTATAATACTATAAATGAAAACATAAATAATACCTTGCTTAATATTTGAAATGATTTATAGTTCAATCGCGCGCAAAATATATTTCCTGAAATTTTGGAATAAATGCATAAAATTAAAAATTAGTTAAAGAAGAAAATGATTAACAATTGAGATTAATAATAGCAAGAGTTAGAATGATATATCATTCATCAACAATTGAGAATCATTGTTACAATCCCCGAGAAAAATGGTAATCCATCAGGATAATTTATGTAAAAATTAAAAAAAATTTTAAAAATTTATGGGATCACCACTGATTACACTCTTATTAAAATTACGATTTTAATGGATGAAATAAAAACATTTTCGAAAACAGAAATAACCTGAAAATATTTAAATAAATATTTTTGCGATTGCATTAATTTTCTATGGGAAGAGAGAAAACCGGAAGTATTACAGATGGCTTCCTGTCAACTAAGGTTAGTTTTTGTTTACATTAAAAACTCCATCCATAGTCGCCTTTAATTTTATTCCCTTTATAGAGAAGTAATAACCTTCTTTTACTTCAGCCATTAGTTCGTTTAAGTTAGATAAATGAAGGGTCCGCTTTTAATCACAGAAATCGGAACTTACAAGGTATGTCAATAATATACAGATTACGGGCTCATATCATGCAAGAATGGCGCGGACAGAATTGTGTTCCATCTGTCGAAGAGCATGAGACGAAATAACTTGGCAGCTCTGCGATGAAGAGGTTCCAGCTGCAAAACGTTGACTGCACTACGACATAGTGATTCTGTACACACACCGTGTTCCCAACCGCATCATTAAAATTCACTGCTCTTATTTTCCCCCGCTTTTAATGACTTTTTACCTAATGGTACTTGGTATTTATTGAATTTACAACAAAGTTGCCTTCTAAAATAAATAAAAACTAAAAATGCTTGTTTTTCATCTCAAAAAATACTTTCTCGATATCGTAGAGTAATGTGCTTTTTTTCATCTGTAACACTCATAGTACATTCTACCATTAAACAGATCTCAGTACTTAATTCAAAGTAAAAAAATAGCCTTTCAGAAGTTTACTGATCTTTCTTAAACATTATTGACCGTCATTTGAAATAATTTTAAATTTGATTATCAAGACCAGCTCACTAATGATAAGTATTTTATAATTGATACATTAGCCGCCCATCCTGTCCAGTGGTCAGCGTGCATCACAGCGGAGAGGGAGGTCCTGGGTTCGAATCCCGGTTCGGGCATGGATGTACTTTCTCTATCTATCCTGTCTTTGTCCCTTCCTTGTATGAATGGGTTGTGAATGGTTGCCTACCCTATAAACGGGTCCCTATGACATGTGTGCACTGAGGAAGTCGGACTCCACTCCAAAATATGGTTCAGTTGGAAAAGTGGAGCAGCGCACACCATATTTCCAGCCTAGCTGGCACAAGAGACAACAACTAAACATTCGATACATTAAATAATCGAAAAGGCGCAAAACAAGCGAATTTATTTTTTCAAATTGAGGCAGATATTCTCTTATATATGATGATATGAAATTATATTTCTTATTGCAGGCAAGTAATATCTCAGTACGAATGAAATAACTTAAATTTTTGGAGAACTTCTTACAAAGACAGGAAGTTTACACTCGTCTTCAAATTTCATCTTATATGTCGATGATATTCTTCGAATTCCAAGAATTACAAGAAATATGGTCGAGTCTGCCTGGAATTTAAGTTATTGGTAAAAGTGATAACGATGCATTTGAATTTAAAAATTTTCTTGTTCGATCGGTGGAGAAAAAAAAAGTTTAAATGATATCGGAATTGTTCCAGTCACAAAAAGTAATGTTCGGATATCAGGTTCCTTAAAGAATATAACAGTTTCTACTAACTCGTTAGTACACCGTAAAATTTATTGTAAAATACTTAACTCGTGTTCATGATTTTAATATCAGCCTGCCTAGAGAGAAAAGTGTTATCTAGAGCTTAAAATGCAAATATTATTTGCAATCTCCACCAATTTTAGAGTGCGCTGAGCTGAAAGATTGAGTGATATATCTTTTAAACGCGATTCTTTTTTTTTTTTTTTAAGCAAAGCTAGTTTTTAAGTTACCTTCGAAGTACAAAAAAATTATTTTTGACATGCAAAGTTGTCTCTGAAGTACGAAAATCGGGCGATTTTAACGACTTATTCCTAAAGGAGTGGAATAGTAAGTTTGGATTTGAAAAATTAATAATTCCTCAAGATAATATCGAAACATTCATCTTTAGAAAACATTAAATTTCCAAGTCTACTCTAAATGATAACAATTAGCAGATTGGAGTCGAATCCGTAAGCCATTTAACTAGAATAATTTAATTTTATTAATTTAAGAATAACTATTAATATTAATGAATAACAAAAATATTTGACTGATAAATCGAAGGAGAGTGCTTCACTCAAAAATTTCCTCTACATCATTATGTATGCAAAAAATGAACACCTATGAAATTTTGTGATTCATAGAAAATCGAATTTATCTCCTTAAAGTTCGATAACATTTAAAAAAATAATCTTGAACATAATTATCAGTATGATTATTGAAATGGCGGTTTCATACCTACACGTGAAGTGAATAAATATGTTTGTCTTCACAGCAAAAAAATCTGGAAATGTTGAAATTTTAATCTTATCAAACAGCTCATTCATTACGTACTTAGGTATGACGTCATTGACTTGATTATCAAAGAGGAAATTCCTACATCTGAAATAAAATTCCAGACTGTTGATCACAAAAGAGAGGAACTTTTATCCCACAGATATTTTTTTTGCTCAAAATCAAAAAAAAAAAAAAATCAATAATAAATGATACAAAAAAGAAAATTTTTCAAGGAAATGTAACTCAGCGCAGAATTGAAAATTACTAATCATAAATTGATGCACTAATGTTTCTTGCATTTATTTTTTCTTGCAAAATTAAAAAATTTTATATATATATATATATATATATATATATATATATATATATAATCTATAACTAGCTATTAAAGTCAACATATTCCATCATTTTTATTCAAAATTATAACTTTAAAGGAAGATTGGGAATTAAATTTAATTCTTAAGCATTTTAATCATGTTTAAAAAAACTGTTGCTGTTACTTATGATACCTGGACAAGCTAAGCTCGCTATGCGACTTTAAGTCAGTAGGGTGCATCAAGAGCACCACAAATGTGAAAATATGACTTTACACTAAGCTCCTCCGATAGATGGCACCAGCAGAGGATCCATCCCCTCAATTTTGACATTGATCTGTAGAGGGAGGAAATTTTCTCCTGACCATTACACCCATGGTAACTGCTCAACCACCAACCACAGGACTTTCGATTCCACAGATTTAACGAGCACGTATATCGCATGAACTCAGCGGGTTTTTGGCGACATCGGGAATCGAACCCCACACTTCCGAACGGAAGGCCGATGGCCTATCCACTATACTATTACGGCCTTAAAAAAACTAAATACACTGCTCAAAATAATTAAAAAATAGAAAATTTGAGAATTGATCTAGCACCTGGAGGGTTATTTTGTTGATACATTATTGACAGACATAATAAGCTAAATGAGGCAGAACATGATGTTTGTTTTGGAAGGGGGAAAAAAGCATTATTTTGAACATCTGAGCACGAAAGGGGAAAAAAGCACAATTTGCGCATGTGAGAAAATCAAATAAAAAAATCATTTAAATAAAAGGAAATCGTTTTCAGTGGGGTTTCTGTGGAATGTTGAACAGCATTGAGGCTATTGATGTTGGAGCTGCAGTATTCTGCCCCACTCCTGCAGTTTTTGGAAAGTATGTGAGGGTGGTAGACATGCAGCAAACTCGTCTGCCTAGAAAGTCTCAAATATTGCTGCAGTGTAAGGAGCTACAACAGGACTGAGGTTCTCATTCCTATATCGATGACCAGTCAGAGCTCCATTTGGAATGATAGAGATCGATGCGCCCATCAACGGAGATGACACCATAGACCAACATTCTTCACCGCCAGATACGGCACGAATCCAGGATTATTTCAGTGGCACGTTCCCTATAGATGTAAATACACGTATTATCAGGCTGAAGAAAAAAAAAAAACGGGACTGAAGAATATTGCGCCTTTCATTTCTTCTCCAGTTTACATGTTCTGTTGCGGACGAGACGATGACTTGTGTGACACACACCACTGGTCGGCAAGTATACATCCCAACAACGTGAACGTAGTTACGGACAGTTTGTGTCGAAACTGTGGCATCAGGGGCAGAGCGAAAGTATTGAAGAGTGGCATATATATTTCGTTTTCTCCGAGATGGTAGCATTAAATAATGGTCTTCATTAGGCGTTGTTGAACGTCTACAAACTTACTCTGATCTTCGACATGCATTTCCAGGATCCAAAATAGAGGTTCCAGATCCTGGAAATAACATTTTTTAAAATTCCAATGCCATCTGTTACTTCGGATGGTTTGGCCCCATCTAATCGAACAATTCTCAAAGTTCTGATTCGGTTAAATGACTTCGTTGAGACATAGTGGGCGCTCCGGGTCTGAGTGGTCAGAGTATCACTACGCTAATCGCTTGAGAGCATAGGAGTATGGGTTCGATTCCCACCGTGGCCTGGGTGTTTTCTTCGTTATTCTTCTGTGGTTGTGCATCTGTCATTGTGCTATTTGTCCTATTATCGACGAAGACTTAGAAGCGGATCTCAAGAATCAAGCATGCAAGTCTGAATATATGTAATTTAACAAATAAATAAATTGAGACATAGCGCTCAACGAAACAACGCGCCTACAACTAAACAGTACTTCTACACTTTGCACTTGTCATGTAATAAATATATATCGAGTATAAATCATGTACATTACATATTTGGGATGCGCACTCTAAATTTCTGTAATCGAAAGTCCTGTGGTCGGTCGTTGAGCAGTTACCATGGATGCAATCGTCTGGAGAAAATTTCCTCATAATCCAGATTACTGTCAAAATTGAGGCAGTGGATCCTCTGGTGGTGCCATTTATCGAAGGAGTTCAGAGCAAAGTCGTCTTCGTGGGGCTCTGGATGAACGAAAGAGGCACCCTACTCACTTACATTCGCATAGCCGACTGCATAGCGAGCTTGGCTTGTCCAAGTGGCATAAGTAACAACAACAACAACACACTTATTGAATGTGTCGATCATTTTTTCCCTCTTTGTTAAGTTGAAAGCCAAATCTCATTCGCTAATGCTAAAGCGTCATCTTCGATGTCAAACTCAAAATTTGCAATCTGAAAATGAAAAAAAAATTTGTATTTGTATCTCTTTTTTTCCATTTGGTATAAGAAAAATTGTCTATAGCATTATTTTAAGACCTGCAGTATCCTTTAATTGTTTTGACCAGTGGATTACACGTCAACAACTCACAAGAGAATATGTGCGATATACTGTAAATTTTACTTAATAACTTTCCTTTAACACCTTTGAACATCAAAGAACTAGATCGACATCTGGGCTATCCTGAACCGAATATAATAATCTAAGGAACATCAATCAAAATCAGTAGCTCTGTATTTCGAGATTCTGCAGTCTTAAAATGTATAGAAAAGCGAGAGTATGTGATTTTGCTTCCCAATATTCCCACCAGTAATATTTGGTTTTATCATTCAAATGAAAATAGAAATGAAACCATTAGGTCACTCGATGCTCATAAAAATTTATCAGAAGAGAGTGGTTGCCTGCTCTCAATATTGAGCAACGTCGTAGGATTGGGTTGATTTGTGGAGATATTGACATTCATCGGCCCAATTAGAGGCATGCATGCCGAGTGGATCAATGCATGAAAGGCCTAATGCATATTCGCTCTTATGTCAATGTGAAAATACTTTTTCTTTTCTTTCCAATCCCCGGATGCTGTTAGGATATACCAATTCAGCGCTATAATGGGCGAAGGTAATGGCCCCTTATAACAGTAGGGCACCCAGTGGGAGAGCCAACTTTGCCCCGAAAGTGAAAGGGAAGACAAGCACAGAGAAAGGGACATCCATGCATGAACCAGAATTCGAACCCGGGACCTACTGCTTCGAAGTTAGGGACGCTAGCCTCTCCGCTATCAATCAGCATGTGGGGAAACACTACTTCAAGAATCCGCCACATTACTTGAAGTAAATTGAAATGATGAAGCCATTGATATTGGTTACTGACTATCAATTTACTGGTACAGTTCAGCAATCATCTCACCATCACCCGAAAAGCATTTTGTTTTTGTAAACGGGAAATTATTAAATTTCTCAAAAGGATTCCGAATCTGTCCCCATATCAGCTGTGGGTATCGAAACCTGAATGCCTGAAATGAAGAACCGAGTCTTGACCACTGGTTCGACACCTTTATATCATTGTGTGTATATATGCACTCTCTTCCAATAAGCATTTAGATACCTGTGATGAAAGAGATAAACACAATTTAATTATTTTCAGTAACAGGTAGAGCTCCCACGTGAAGCAATTACAGCCTTAATTTTTGTTTGAATGATGTTTGGATGATGGACAGATTTTCCTCCACTCCCCTTGCAGAAGACATGTAAATTCTTTCACCAATTTCGGATGGTTGCTGCACTCCTAATACTAGTTGTTATATGGAGAGAATATTAATTGACACATAATATAATCTTAGCCGTCTGACAGGGTTCAAGTCTGGATTCAGGCCAGGCAAGTTCAATCAAGTCATCCCATTGTCATCACATCAATCCCTGATGAGCATCACTTGTCATCCTGGAGCTAACAATGATCCAATCCATAAAACTGCCATAGCGTAGGGAGACCCCGCTGTTGCCCGAAAGAGTGGAGTAGGAGTCGTGGGATCAAAGGTACCACTCCATATCCTGAGAAACATTTTTAGACCACAATCAAGTTTTGTACAGATATTTCCAAGAATCAAATTCCAGAAATTTTTCAGGAGGTATCAAGATTTATGTTAA
This sequence comes from Latrodectus hesperus, assembly GCA_037975125.1. Lineage (NCBI taxonomy): Eukaryota > Metazoa > Arthropoda > Arachnida > Araneae > Theridiidae > Latrodectus > Latrodectus hesperus. Next base: position 12,832,483 of record CM075855.1, read on the forward strand.
ATAATTTTTTATTTCATTTTATAAATTGTTTTTAACCAAATATGCATATAATTATGTGCATTTTTCAATTATATTTGTAAATAATAGAAATAAATTATTGCGAAAATTAATGAGAATATTTAGTATTTAAGTTAGAATTATATTTAATGATTACTTCAAAAGCCTTTAATGAATTTACATTTACAGCAATAACAGAAAAATATGTTATATAAATAATCAATATTTTAACACATTACTGAATTATACATTACATAAAATAATGTGTAATTTTAAACACCTTCATTAGATTTCTATCAATTGATTAATAGATTATTTCAAGATGTGTATAACAATCTTTTTTTCAAATAAATATACATATTCAAAACAAAATAAATATAACTGATTGATAAAGTTTTCAGGATTCGACTTTTTTATTCTCAATTATTATTTAATAAAACCAATTTAAAAAATTTTTCTGTTTACTTTTAAACTCTTATAAAACTATACAATTTCACATCCATATTCTAGACTTTTGTTTTTTTATTCATCCAATAGTTTCACATTTCTTGGTTATTTATACATACACAATATTGCTATTGGAAGTGATAACTTTCCATCTATAAAGCTTTTACTTTTAATTCCTTATTAATACTGAGTAATAACTATTGCTTCTGTGTAGCAACACAGAGGCATATAGTTTCATTTTGCAATTAATTTTATTATACCATTTCTTTTAGCTTTCTGAGCAATTCCTACTGTAGATTTTTCAAATTCCTCCAAAAACTTCATTTTGATTTTTAATTCATCAATTTTTTAAAAAGTGCTTTTTGTTTTCCCTCAGCTATCAACTGCTTTTTTTCTGTCTGAATTCCTTTAAATGTAATTTATGCTTTTGCTTGGAAAAAGCAACAAAAATAAGTAGGTCTTTCCTAATTATGATTTTGTTGACACCTTCTATGTTTTGGACGTGATCATTAATGATGCACTTAACCACAAAAGAATGGTTATTTAAATTTTCAAACATGAAATTTTTGTTCATGTTCAATAGATGCTTGTCTATGAGTGAAAAAGTTAGAATTAAAATAAAAAACATCTATTCAACCTTAAATAGGATCAAACTTCTCACCAATACAATCTTGAATTCTTAAAGTCGATTGTAATAATTTAAACTCTTCAACAAAATTCTTTTCCATTTTTTAAAAAAGTAAAACTATCTAAAAGCCGATCTTTGTATGGCTTTTCCAGAGTCTAGTGATCATCAAAGACACTTTTCACAGGACTTATTAAATTATTTATTTCAACTTTTATTTCACTGATTATCAAATTCATTCACTGAAATTATACACAATTTTCACCAAAGATATGGAAAATATATTTTAACTCAAACACTTTGTTTAAATATTAATACTCAGTGAATTTTATATAATAAACAAATAGAAAAAGAATCAGTTAAAATTACCCCGATTGCACCGCATGCCGATCTTATTGGTGATTACTTTTTATTTCAGTTCACACACATAAATCTAAATACTACATCCAGTCCTGACTGAACTGGATGGATCATCATGCAACTATTGCCAATGAACTAGATCGTTCTTTTAGTCAACAGTTATGAATGCAATCTAATATCAATCATGCGATCTCTAATGGTAAATTGAAGAGCTAATATTATTTAATTTGATTTTCTAACAATTTCACTGAAAATTTTTAAAATATTAAAATAAAAAACTAAAAAATTATAATATTTTTTAACAAAACATAAATGCATCAAATTCCAGGGGTAATTTATCATTTACAAGGAGTTAAAGAATTCCAGGAATTTCAATGGTCATAAAAAATTTCAAATAAAACTAATGTAAATAGTTTTACATTAGTAATTTAGAGTGATATGCAAATACTGATACAAGTTAGCAGTTATTTACATATATTTATGGAAAACTTTCTCTTCTAGGAGGTTTCATTTATTTCGCTTTGATTGAAGATTTTGAATCTAAAAATCTGTTCAACAATGGCCATATATGAGGGCATTATGTGGTATTTGTCTTATAAGTAATAAGAGGGCAGCTTGCATTCAGTTGATGCAAGGTGAAAATTATGAATAGCAAGCAGAAATAATTCAAAAATAAAATGCAGTATATAAATATGATATTGCAATATTTATTTTAGTGAAACTGCAGAAATGGTGATAAAATCATCAATTATCTTAAATGACCACAAGTTGCTTCCATATGTTTAGACAATTAAAATTTTATCAACAAATTGGCAACTACATATATGAATAACTTTGGTAATATTCTTTGAAGCAAAGACAAACAGCCAATGCTGTTGAGCAGTTAAAATGTTTGATTCTTGCAGTATAATCCAAGAAGACACATTGCAAGAACAACTCTACATTTTTTTGCAGGCTTATAATGAGATCTATTTCCCCATTTTCCTATAACTACCAAGACATTTTCTCATATAGTAGAAGCATAATTTAGAGAATCATTTATAAATGGATGTTAACAAGTTCAACTCAGAAAGGACTTAATTTTTGCTTAGTAATTAATAAGCAGATTTTCTTATAACGATTTCAGAGATATTCATGTAACGATCCTTATATCAATGAATATATTTTACTATAGAAACCAATACATCATCATGAATTTTTAGTTAAAAATGAGACAAATTTTCATAATAGCTTAATTTATTCAACAAAATTTGTAAGTTATTCATAAAATACAAATTACAAACAAAATTATGATAACAAATATAAAAGCAAAGAGAGAAATTTCTCAATAAATTTCTTTTATAATAATAATATTTATAAATATTATAACACCAAATTTAAATTCTTGAACACTATAAATTGTAGAACAAAATTCATAGTCACAAACAATAAATAAAAACACTTTGATAAATTTATTAACTTAAAAATTTCCTTATTATACTATAAAATGGCAAATATGCAATAACTTAATTCTGTTAAAATGAAAAATTTTAAAAATTATAAATTATTTTAACTGAAATTGTTTGAAATTGAATTTAAAAAGCAACCTTACATGAAGAGGATAGAATATTGCAAATTAAAAACAAAGATATAATTTTCAAATTATAGTTAATCTTTTTAAAACAAAATTTTTTGTTTTAAAATTACCTGAAACAAAAGCTAAAATTTTTTATCAATTTTAGCTTTTTTCTCAACAAATGAGATTTTTATATACATACAAATATTCATGGGAAAAAGTTACCAACTGTTCAAGAGACTTAACAGAATTAACTTCTATAAAAGGCTAACAAAGACAAAAAATAAAAATCTCTTTATTTAAAACAATTGCAAAATATCAATTTTAAATATTTCACAAATTATAAACAAAATAACAAACACAGTGAAAGACAATTGTAAAAAATGATCTGATAAACTTAAAAACATAACACAAATATAGGTATTATTCAATTCACATAAAATTGATCTAGAAAATACCTGGAATAAAAATGAATACGATAAATAAAATAAATTGTAATTTAATGAGAAAAATTTTTAAAAACATTATGAAAAAATAAGTACATTAAGGCAATAAATTAAGGAAAATGCAATTAAAAATAAATTCAATTAAGCTGTTTATAATTTATCTATGCTTCAATCGATTTTAAATTAGACATTACAAGTCAAATGGTAGAGAGCAATAGCACTTACTCAACTGATATGAAATCATTTTTCTATTACAATTTTTTACTCATATTCTGCTGTAAATTTAATAAGATACAACCAAAAATAGTAATTTTTGGCACCATTAGTATAATTAAATTATGTATCAGTTCATACTGATCAGGAAACAAGCTATTTTTTACAAACTATTAATTTTCATTTGTAAAATTTTTTTCAGTTTAAAGACAGTAGAAAATTATCAATTGGGGTAAAAAATTTAAATTTATTTCCCCCATGGAAAATGTTGATAACATAATTAGAAAGTAATTTCATAATTTTTTTCTTTAAAAAAGTTTCCCAATTTGCTTTACCGCCAAAATTTTCTGTTGTTTTTCTTAAGTTGGGAGTCTTGGTATTAATGAGTGACTGTCCATTTTGCCTGACTATGCAAATTCATCCTATATGGATATGATTTCTTGCATCATTCTAGCACCACAATTTCAGAAAATTATGTTCAACACTAATTTCCTGAAAAAAAAACATGAATATATAATATTTAGAGATAGAAATTTCTGGCCATGAATTAGTAATAATTATTTTATGTATAAAATTTAATTGTAAAAAAGATTGAACAATTTTATACAAATGGAAATGCCTAAATTACTAAATTTATAATTTAAGACATTTAATTATATTCTGTGCTAGATTTAAATCTCTTAAGATCCTAAACAATTGAAGGTAATAAGTCTTTTTAAATATCCAGTTATATCCTGATATTAAATATTATTATAAGAGCACCCAAAAGAGAATAGATTAAAAGAATACAGCTAATTTACCTTACATGCAATTCTGACATTGGTAACATTATTGTAATTGTTAAACTATTCCCATTGCCTTTTAAAATGAAATAAAACAACTTTACAAATGACAATTACATAATATTTTCCTTTGCAAATAATTCAATAACTACACAATTACTGTAAAAAACATAATATCTGTAATTAATATATACATAAAAACTGTCAATCAAATAAAAGTAATAAAATCCAATTATTGAACTTTTTTTACTGTAACAGTTTTCTAAAATACAGAAATCACAATCATAAACATATACTTAATCAATAATCTAACTTACTACAAGTGAGATAAAAGAACAGAAAGTATGAAAAAATTTTGGTTAAAACATTAAATCATGTCTGATATGTTACATACATAGTTATAGCATATAAATAAAGACATATGATCGAACAAATTTATAATTCATAAATCTACACAAAAAAATTAGAAATAAAACAATGAATAATATATGGAAAGCTATGTTAATAAATATGATTGTAATAATAATAATTATATTTAGTTAGCTATTTATATTTTATAAAAAGCAACTAATTTTCTTTAAAAAAATTTAAAGCAATGGATTAGAATGCACATTTTTTTGCCTGTTGTTATGCTTAAGAATTTTATTGTTTGCAATGATAGTTATTTAAGATAAACCTGAAAAAAGAATATATAATAACATCAAACACATTTTTTATATTTTATTATAAAATTAATATATTATTTACAACTTTATTTTCACATATGGGCATATAAAATAAGATAATAAAGATTTGATTTGTTTATCCCTTAACAGTCATTTTTTGCACAAGAGGGTTTTAATTGGACCAGGAGCTATTGTTTAAAGTAGATTTCGAACCCCTACAAATATCCCAGCCCAAGGTGGGATTCAAACCCACAAACTGTTAAACCAAAGGCAAAAGCACTAACCCTTCGTTTATTAGCTCAACGTAAGAAATATATTTACATGCAATATTTTGTATGTACATATGTATGTCTGTCATGTATATAAGTGTTACATAAACTACTTAAATTAATTGATTTACTATATTGCATATTAAATTAGTCTTGAATGTTTATTATTTTGAAAAATAAATGCATTTGTTTTTTAAGATCACAAATATCAATGAAACAAGTATTTTAAATGCATCATTTTTATTTGATATTAAAGATGAATATATACAAATTAACAAATATATTTTCTAAGTAAAAGATTCAATTACTTTAAAAAAAATGTATATATTTATAAATACAGAGAAAAAATTTTTCATACTGGAACTGCAATAATTTAAACTGAAGATAAATTAGAAATAAAAATGAAATCATAAAAAAGCAATGAAGCAAGAATTACTTTAAGATTTTACAATAAGAATTAAAATTCATCAATTTTTGAAATGGAGATAGTATTCTGAGAATATAATAGCAATTATTGTTGTTTAGTAGAGAAATGGTATTTATAAATTCCCCCTACACAAATTTCAGAAAAATGGAGAAATTTTTTCATTTAAAGAAACACTTTTGCTCTGAACATAATTGGTGCAAAAAAGGTTTCCGTGACAACACTGACCCAGAAGAAAGATCCAATACAGTGATTCTAGGCAGGAATTTACAATCAGGCAATAAGATTAAACGAGTAACATTCTTGTTTCTTTCCAAATAAATTAATTCTAAAATTCAATACAAAAACGTATTACACGTGAACTTTAACAATAAAATTTCCTATTTATTTTAATATCTAAAAATTTGATTAAATTGTTACAAGATTTGTTACAATTTTGTAAAACTCCCATACAATAATCATTATAATGAGAAAGAAAAAATTCCCAATTACTGTTGTAAATATTTGCATCATGCGTTGTTTAAAAAGGTAAATAAAAAAAACAGTACCAAAAAAACAGTATAAACATTTTATTTACATTCTATAAACTAGATAATTAACATTTATTGACAAAACTTATTTAAACAACAAAATTTATTTCTGACACAAACTGCTTGCAATCACTTTGATGATGACAAGCGTATAATGGAATAATACCCAAGTTTTTTATAGGCTTATAATTTATTGTTCTGTAATTTGTCTCTGTTCAAATATTCTGTTACTTATATAAAAAATATTTGTTTAAATATTTATTTAATAAAAATTCTTGTGTTTGCATTTTAAAATTTTTTCACGAATAATTTTTCATGGGTTATGATTTTAATGGCAATAGAGCTGTTGCACTTAAAGTTCAGGAAAAGATTACTTTTTTATTAAATTACTTTAATTCATTTTCAATGATATATTACTCAGTTTAAATTATTGGAAGAATGTTTTTGTTATAGATATCTAATGTGAATGAATATATTAAAAAATACAAAGATGAATTTCTAACCAAAAAAAAAATAAAATTGTAGCAATTTTATTTAGATTTACTCTTGGTCTTATTAGATGGACAAAGGCTATAAAATTCCTCCATATAAAATTTTAAAAATAAATAGATATTCAGATAAATTATGTATAATAGGTAAACTAAAATTTAAAAATATTTTAAAATATAAAACTTTAATAATTTACTCATGGAATATTACAGACTAGGATTTAAACAATGTCTTCAAGAATTTTTTTGCTTTGCACTCTTGAATCTCCTTCATCTCCAGTGATGATTTCTCGAATAAATTTGTGACGAGAAAGGCTGAAATACCAGATCATAAGCCAGCCTGCAATAAAAAAATATTTTGAAAATTATTTATAATACAAAATATTACAAAAGATAAATCAAAAGGAAATGAGTTTTCTTTAAAAACATTTTTATGTGTAAATAGTGTAGTTGACATTTCAAAACTGATTTAAGACTTTAAACAACCATAACAAATAACATAATAAAATTTTTCTCTCAAACAGTGGATGATATTTATATGCAATATGGAAGAAAACTTAAAAAGTTTCCCATTACTGACCTAAGACCTCCATTAAAAAATAAAAATCAATTTATTTCCATTGTACAACACTCACTATGATCAAATTTCTAATTTTCTTTCCTATGTAGAGTGTGATTTAGTTTAAATTGTAAAAAAATGTTACTTTTTATAAAAAATATTCAAAAAAAATTTTATTTACGTTTTTTAAAATGATAATAAATGGTTTTTGTCATATATGAGTAGATAATTATGTTTTGCCTTTATTATTTATGGTTCTATATTACATAAAAAGAAACTTATCTCATTATAATATAAAATAGGAAAACAATAATTCTTTGTAATATTTTCACATTTCAATTATATTATCTCATAATAAATAAAGCTAAAAAATTATGCATATTGCAAAATAATATGCTTTTTAAATCATGTTATGCCTATGATTCCTTTTTTCTTAAAAATTAATAATCAAAATAGAGTGAAATAATAAAAAGTGGATAATTTTTATTAAGCAAAATAGAAATCATTTTATAACATTAATTAATTAATGTAATATTTCAATTTTTGGTAAAATCCTAATATATGAAACATGTTTATCAATATTTTCAAAAATATCGCTAATAGTAAAATGAGGCACTGACACTTGTTGCCAATGATGAAATTACATTTTTACAAGTGTTAAAAAAATTGGCATAAGCATAAACAATAATAATCTCAAAATGGCAAATACATAAAAATACCATAAAATAAAAATATATAATTTACAAATGAAAAAACTTCACAGTGGCAAGCAAACAATAACCCACTAAATGTTGCCAAATGTACAACAGCAGATGGCAAACCTCCAAATTAGTCACCAAATCCACAATGTCCTTCATTCTAGGATTAAGTCAAAAAAATATAACAAAAAATATGTGTTAAATCTTAAGACTAATTTTTTTAACGAAATTATTCTTTTTTTATAAATTTAATATTTTTGGAAAACATTATTTAGTAAGCCCTGTATGAAAAAAACATGCAAAATAAAATTCATATTTAAAAATGATTCCTACTTTCATTTTCTTAGAAAGAAAAATGTTTAAAATATTTTTGATTTTTTTTTCAAATCTACATTTTTTTTGATGGAGGAAAACATTTTAATGTTGTTTTTCAGAAAAAGAACCCTGAACCTTTTAAGAAATCTTATGATTGCTTTGCAAATGATCTCAGCTCAACATCATTTTCTTCTTATTTCACATCAAATTTCTTTTTTCATTCTTATTCATTATGTTCTCTTCATTCCGTTCTTATTCAATATTTCATACAGATAAATTTTATTTGAATCCACATTCATAAAACTTTGAAATGAAATTTCGAGTAGCAGAGGGTTTATCTGTCAAAATTGGTGGATGAGTAACTCATTTTCACTTAAATCCTTATTTGTTCAAATCAATAATCAAATGTTGGTTTTTCTCAAATATAGTAGTTTGAATGTCAAAATAAACTAAATAACAGATTTTTCTGCAACATCATTTTAAGCATAGTTTATTGCACAGAGAAAGTAAATTTGACAAGGTAATTCCAAGACTCCCAGTTACAATATTTTATGATATATGTACTTATATTCTAATGCATGGACTGTAAGATGGGAATAAAATTATGCTGAAGAAATTCCACAGAAATAATTGCTTAAAATATCTGGGATTTCGCAACACTAGCTGTACATTTATTTATCTATAATTCTGAAGATTTATATGATTCTCCAATTGTAGAAACATCAATCCAAGTTTCTCTACTACAGATTTAAAAAATTGAAAATAAATCAGATGACAAAAAATAAAGGTAAATAAATGTTATAAAAATAAATTCACAAGAGATTTTTCAAAATTTTGGTTTGTAAATGATAATTAAAATTATTGTGTCAATGGGCCATGTCAAAGACTAACCACTAGTTTGCAAAAATGAGCATCTATTGCATTAAGTAAAAGAATGTGTAATACATAAATCATATTTAAAAATTAAAAAAAAAAACTATTGCCTGGAAAATGAACTAACATTTTTTTAACAGGTTGTTATAAAATAAATAAGTGATCATTGTTCAAATTAGTTATTAACTAAATTAACACATTTGCTTAAGTAACTACTATTGAAAAATAATCTTAAATTATAAATCAGTTACTTTTATTTATAGCAATCTAAATACATAAAAAACAACATTAATATTCATGACCTATAAAGTCAAAAAGATATTCACTGAAGAATTCCTCTCATTAGGATAGAACTGTAAAGAGAGTAATTCTAATAAGATACTTAAAAACTTCCTACAATAGTTACAAAAAAAAAATATTCAGAAACACAACCAACAGAAATATCGAATATATCAGCTTACTGATATATAACATATCAGCTTACTTATATATAATATATCAGCTTCCTGACATGAAGTTGACTGACATTCCTGAAATCATTCAGAGTTAAGTTTCAAATAAAATTGCAAGGAAATCTATGAAAGTAGGATAATTGAATAAAACAATATTGAATGAAAGCAATATTGTATGCAAGGTCCATAGTTTGTTTATTAAGATGAATACTAACATTTATAAGGAAAATATGTCCAAGTTCAATCTTAAATTATATGGACACAAAGGAAAGATGGTAAAAGATGTGATAATCATTAAATTTATAATATCATTAAATATATAATTACATTATCAATACTATTTAATCAAAGTTAAATCCAAATTATTATTGGAATTAGAAGAGATAGGAGATAAAATGTGCAAAAAAAACTTTAGATTTTATTTTAATTTTATTTTGCTATTATGAATGATTAGTTAATATTCTAATGACATTAATTTGGGAAAACTAAATCTAAAATTAGAAAAATAGAAAACTAATTATAATAGTATACCTAAAAAAATTAGAAAGACACATTAAAAAAAAGAAAACACCTGTGTATCAGACAAATATGAGATTGAAATTAAAAGCGCATATGAGACAAAAAAAAGACTAAAAAAAATGTTTGATATAACAAAGTCTTCCATTCCAACAATTTGGTTGCAAATATATGGGAGAAAACGCAAAATTTAGAAATGATCTTCAGAATGTATGCATGATCCTTTTAAACAATTAAGAGTGATGCACTTCCAGTCCAGAAAAATGCCGTCTCCAAGTTCTGGGCACTAAAAAAGGTATTTTTGTTAAAATACATTGACCAAGTATGTTCCTACCAAAAAAATCTGTAATATTTCAGTAAAAATAAATTCTCCACAAGATAAACCTTAAGAAGTCTGGCATTATCTCTCTCATGCATGAAAAAAAGGTATCACTAATAACAGTAATATAAAGTACGACAAAGCTTCAATATCTCACTTGGATACTTTTGGATTTCAGAAACCAATCAGAATATAATGCAAGTTAATATGTCCATGTACACCATAAACAGTATATATGTGATACTTTATCTGTAATCTTCTGATATGAAACGAAATTTTTTTAAGTGCACTTTTCATATCACACATCTAAGCGAAAAATCTACACATTTTGGATCTAAGCTTAATCATCCTACTTTCTTTGATCAACATGATATACAGAAAACAATGAAATGTACCACTCTGATGAACCATATTCATATACTTTGTGTTAAAATATTTGTTTTGCTGCTAAAAGAAATTTTCTTTGCAATTGTATAATATTACCTGTTCTGTCTCAAAGTGATATCAGTAGATCTCATTTATTGTGGTAGCATAATAATTTGTCCTGGTCACTTCTTGGCCTTAATTAAAGTATCACTGTATTGAGCCAAGTCCTGGATTCTGATTTATCACATTGCTGACTTTTAAAGGCTTTTTACTCAAAACAAAAAATTTACCATCACATCTTACAAATCCTTTCGTAAAATCAAGATGTTTAAAACATATTTTGTTAAATACCCACAATATGAGTGGTAATTCAGAAGATTTTAGTTTCCTTATCTTTTCACATAATTTACACTGTTTCTTTAAACTAAAATTTTATCAACTGTTTGAAATTTTGACTTTTAAATATACTTACATATATATCATGTACAATTAAAAAAATATCATTTTTTGTTTATAAGTTTAAAAGAATATGATTATCAAACACCAAAAGCCAACATATTCTATTAAGTACAAATGAGGTAAATTCATTATATTTGTTCATGTAAAATACACTTCTTGCAATATTATTTAAATGAAACAGTATAAAAACAAATGTTAGTCAAACTATACTTAATATAAGATGCACAATACTAATTAATAATATAAGTCTATATAAGTTTGGTGTGCTTGTCTGAAATATTTAAATATATTAGACAAGCTCACCAAACATTAATAAATATGAAGAATATATACGAAATTACAAGAACTAATTAAATTACCAGAATAAAAATAAAAATATATACTGCCAACAAATAAAGTCAGTAAGCAAAACATGGCAAAGTAGTCAAATAATATTTTGAAGAATTTTTGGAAACTTAACATTCTTCTATAAGAACTAAAATTTTTAATTGATTTAGAATACTCAAGACTGTTAGAAATATTTCACAACATTTTAATTTTATAGAACTAGTATATGTTTAAATTGGTCTTTAATGATTTTCATTCTCATTTTAATTTGAATTCTTAGAAAACATTTAAATAAAATTTTTAAGTTTTGTGATATGTTTCGCCATTTTATTTCCAGATTGTATTATTCATTATCCTCATTATTAAAATAAATTTTTTTTTATAATAGGTTAGGTGGTAATGACAAAAAACTGTTTTGGAACTTTATTCTCAGAGCTTTATAGCTCTTATTGAGTAAGATTCAGTTTTTATTTGAAACCTAAACCTTTCTTTATAATAATCTTTGCTTACGTATGATAAATACAAGAGATTCTTTTAATCCATTCATCAAACATTAAAATTTTAATTTATAGTTTCATATTATTTACTTTTGTTTATTTTTTATGGTGTAATCAATTATTCAGGGAAACGAAAACTGTTCACAATAGGTAGGAGTTCATAGGGATGAGCATGTAATAAAAATAAATATTTAAATTTTAAATAAAAAACTGATTGTTCTTACAAGCAATAATATAGAAGATAGTAAGAGTCAAGCAGGTAAATACATTTAACAAAACGTACCACACCATCACTCAGTTTGATAAAAACAAATCAATGGAGGGAAATGATTGTTGACAAAGTTATTACATATGCAAGTTAAGGAAGTCACGAGTGAAAACACAGCTGACCAATCCCGAATTTCTTGTTTGCTTTTATTTTTTAAGATTATTCGCCAATCAATTGTTCCCTTACAGAGAATTTTTACTGGTTTACTAAAATATAAAAATCTAAACGCATATCAACGGTAAATAATACTGTTATTTTTTTACTAATAAAATATTATAATAGTTTACTTCATATAAATTTATATTACATTTTGTAAACATTTTTATAAAATCTATCTAATATTTCTAAAAGAAATTTATTTAACTGTGTGTAGGAGTGTAAAAAATAACAATTGCATTAGAACAATCCGAAACACTTTCAGAAAAATTAATTAAACTGAAAAAGAGAAGGAA